>OZ004698.1:29012692-29244236 GCA_963924545.1 Pogonocherus hispidulus | reverse complement strand
TTTTGTTTTATCTGCTTTTGTTTTACGTCATCGTACATTTTTGTAAATTGAACACCCTGTATATTTTTACATATTTGGATAGGGCGTTCTCTAACGAATACATTGATATAGGGATAGGGTCTGATGGAGTTACCTCTAATAGTAGGGGATATATACCTTAAATACTGTTCCATAAGAGCAATGTGTTAGAGAAAGACTTTGTAAGGGCTGTAGCCTAGCAACGAATCCATATTCTCTTTCTAACTCATTATGTTTATGGAACACTCATTAAGGTATATCTCCCTCACTATTAGAGCTAGATCCATCAGTAGTATAGCTGTGCCGATCTTGCTCCAAATGTTTTGGAGCAGGATCGGCATAGCTTTATATCGATCAATTTTCGTTCATAGAACTGCAAAAGATCAAAGGTCAACGGTGACATGAACCTCTCTGTAGGGTTAATAGCCTTTGTCTAGGTCAACGATCTTCCTTGATGACTGTTTTGATCAAAGGTTATCGAACTGTGAAAGGTCAAAGATCAATGGTTTTTATTCAGAATCAGATGTATACAAAAAGTGGAGAGAGGGGGAGATGCTATAAACTTAACTATTGCAGCCGAAAGTTTTGTAGCACTGAAGATTCTGTAGAATATGCCTGTTCCAGTGAAATATAAATGCATCAAATGCGGTGGAGAAACCGAACTACCTAACACCAAATGTATTCCATGTGAAAGTGAAGAATTTTTTATGAATATGGATAAATCAAAGCATATACCAAGCTCTTATTTTAAGAAAAAATGATTTCAGATAAAGCTGTTAATACTTTCTAATAAATCATATATCTCAAACAATTGTTTCATTAGATATAACTATCCTGATTTAAATATTTTCCCAATATATAATATATTATTCATAAACGTATCCTTCAGTACTCAAAGTGCTAATAGGAGTATTATTTTAATTATGTGAATAATTAAATAAGATATTTGTTTTAAACCATTCTTTATTTTATATCTAATAAATACGTACATCACAATTGAAATAATTATTCATATGTTAGTTAGATAGCTATGTTAGATAGCTATGTTAGTAGCTAGAATGTTAATCCTTCCCATCACCGTTTCTAGTATTTCATGATGTTAACTATTGAGGATTGTGAGTATCTGATGATGTTTTCTTATGACTTTTCTGTTCTTCTTCAGCAGAATAGGCTTGCTCCGCATTATTCAAAACCTTTGTAGCCTCTTGAAGTCTGTACAAACACTTGCAAAGATGGATCGCTAAACGATGTTTTAAGACTCGATGATGAGAGACCAGTGGACAATTGGCATATTCTGTAAAATAAAACACAAGTTACAATGTTTATTATAGAATTTCACGTTAAACATTCTTACCACGTTGATCCATTTTATGAAAAAATTGAAATGAATAAAATGAAATAGCAGTTATAATAATGAATGTTGTCAAGAACTGTGCTATTCCTGTACAGTTTACGTCAATATTTATATGCTCAAACTTGTGACATCAGAGTGGGGAGATATATTTTTAAACTGCATAGTTCGCATTTTAATTTAAGGAAGTATATTAATTGCTATTTAAAGAAGTATATTATTTTAAATTACGCTGTTTATAGTAACCTCATTCTAATTAAATTGTAAATGAGATCAAGTGAATCAAACAATCAGCATTTTTTAAACATATTTATTTGTTTCAAGTCTATAAATTATATAGTATACTACAATACATTATTTTTATTAATCCAACTATTATGCTTGTTATCAAAGCCTAACCACTTAACCAACACTTTATTTCCTTTTTTTCGTAACACCTTTTCAACTAAGTGAACTCCTGGGTGTCTTACTTTCTGTAATTCTAGCTCATAGAAGCCTCCTTTTACATCTTCACCACTTTCATCCTGTAATAAGTATGTTAAGGGGTTAGTCAATTTTATTTTTCTGATGATGAATATTTCATTAGACCAGTTTGCTGTGTATCCTTTTTTGAAAGCATCTCTGTATTTACTAATTCTCACATGATCACCAACCTTAAATTTGGATACTTTGTCAGCTATTTTTATATGAGTATAGGATTTCTTCAATATAGCTTTTGCATTTTTTAAATTAACATTAACAGGTTTTAAGCTTATTGTAGAATGCACTGTGTTATTATATCTGTGAACAATTTCTTCTAATATATTAATCCATTTGTAAGATCCTTCTAAATTAAAAGCACGCCATAGCATATTTTTCAATGTTCTAATAACTCGTTCAACAATAGAAGCCTTTTTTGTGCTATAAACGCTATAATGATTGATGTTATATTTTTGCATCAATTTTTTGAAATTCTCATTGTAGAACTCTTTTCCCATATCAGTTTGCAAGTTTCTTGGAATCTTTTTAAATTTTTGCAAAATACTGTTCATTGCATTTGTTACATCTAGCGCAGACTTAGTCCTCAGGGGTGATGTATATACAAATTTTGAGAAACAGTTAATAACTACTAATATATATTTACAACCTTTATTATCTTTTGAATATGATATTAAGTCAATCAAATCCGCTTGTATTAAATCATATAATCCTTTTATTACAGTCCTACGTCTTTTAAAATTTATTCTTGCAGGTTTATGTAATTCATTAACAATATCTTTTTTAACACTCGTCGAATTTGCATTGCCACTAAGAGTAACAGATTTCATATTGTATAAAAGCTATATATATTATATTTTGTTTATATATTATAATTTTCTTAAACCAATGGGAATTCGTATGAAAAATTCTAAAAACAAATTGCTATTTGTAGATTCTGTATCCCTTTCTCTAAATGATATATTATCACCGTGTTTTAACTGTAAGTTGATCAGTTAGTCTAATGAAAATTCCTTATCATTTATAACTGTAACAATATCAGTAGGATATCCAACTACATACTCAATCACAGCAGTCTCATAGAAGAATGCGTGACATGTTTTTATATTAGATATTAAATATCTCTTACTATTATCTTGAAAGGTATGAGATTGAAACGTTAAAAGAATATTATAATACATTTCTTCCACTACGTCTTCTACCATGTTAGTTGAAGATATCCGAAATATATCTCCTTGTTCTTCAAAAGATTCATTGTGTTGGTTTATATGTCTACCAAATTTATCAATAGTCATTTTATTCAATGATTTTAGATTCACGTAATTCTTCAATTATCGAGATGATTTCGTTGTTATGAGCCGTATGCCCAGCTGTCTGCGATGCAACTAAAAGACGTAACCTGTCTATGAGCTCATTTGGATCATTCCAATGTACATAATCTATTGGATTATTAGAAATTTGTTTTAACATGCCACCCAATCTCTTTCGTGTTAGGGGAACAATAGTTCGAGGTCTTCGTGGTGTTAGTGGATGTATATTCAAAGCAGATATAATGTTTCTATATTTGTAAGATCCATTACCTTGAATTTGTGCATCTTCAGCATAATCTCTTTTATTAGCATTCGTTCGTTTAACAATATCTAAATAGGTTTTTCGTTCACCTTCTTTAAAACCAACTGGATGCTTCTTAAACATTAATTCATAAAGTCCAGGAGTTCCTTTATACGTTAACCCACCTATCACTAAATCTTTACCATCGAATTTTATAGATGCATTACCAATCTTTAAATCATTATTCTCTGGATCATATCTTACTCCATACCTGAAGTCAAATTGATTTTGAACGTCACCAATCATTTTATGAATATATTCTCTTGGTAAGGAATCAAGTTCCTCTAAATAAGATAATGTAGTTGGTGAATTAGAAAAGTTTTGAATATATTCCTTTGCATCCTGCACGCATTGATCTACATCATCATTGTTTTCATATTTCTCTTCTTCACCTGTATAATTATCATTTTCAGCAATAACAGACGTATTTAAAAAACTGACTTCATCAGAAGTTCTCAATTTTTTATGTTCTAATTTGCTTTTTTGGGGTGATTTAAATGAAAAATTAGATTTAATATTCTCATCTATAGGCTCGCTTTTTATATTTGTTTCCCCATCTAATTTGTTTGCAATGGTCTGCAATCGTTTCGTGATAGGGAAAAATGATTGTTCCTGAATTATATCACCTTCCTTCAATGCATTCAGTTTTTGCTTTACGACATTTCTCTTTTCTATTAACAGTTTCTTTAGATCGATTTCTTTTTTCTTCATGATGTAAAAAAACAGGTGTGAGGCAGCAAAAAAAACAGGTTTGCAGCAGTAAAAAGCAGGTCTTACCAGTAAAAAAACAGATCTGAAGCAGTAAAAAGCAGGTCTATGACAGTAGAAGCAGATCTGAAGCAGTAAAAAACAGATCTGTAGCAGAAGAGAACAGGTCTGAAGCAGTAAAAACTTCTAATAAGGGGGTCCTCAATGCGCTCAGATCAAACAAACTAAAACTGAAACAATTAATCAAGTTTTATATGTGTATATAATGATCAAATCCTTTCCTATATCTACCATTACTTATATCACTATCTTTGTCAATAACCATAAAACCATATTTATCTTTCCAGCAAACTGAACAGATTTCTTTAAAATGATGAGAGCTCATGTCAGTGTTAACGTGATCTTCATATATATGTTTCAAATTCAAGTCATCCTGTTTAAAAATAACTAGCATATTTGCATTGTCACGAATAAGATGTTTTGGAATATGTGTATACGTCTGACAAAGATAAAAACAGTCTACTTCTTTATGTCGTCCCATGCTGAAGTAATCTCTCATTACATTTTGTTTATCACAAGCTACATCATCAAAGATAAATATTGAGTTTCGTTTTACATCTTCAGGGGATAAAATATTGTCGCAGTTATTAAACGAGTGATATCCAATTCCTTCTATAGGTTTCAAAAGTTCTTCTAGAAATTTATATTTTGGTTGATATAAAGATTTCGAGAAAATATAAATATTTTCGAATTTCAGACCATTAGGATGTTCAATTAAAGTTATCATAACGTTAGTTTTACCACAGTTTGAAGGGCCCACTATCAGGCAACGAATTGTAGATGGAAATAATTCTCCATGTCTATTATGAATTTTCCTTTCTTTAACATCATTATCACTAATAGGCAACACAAGAGGCTGTTTTACAATACGCATGATTGAAATGAACTGTAGACAAATCACTGTTTTATAAGGTATATATATATATAAGGCTAACTTCATTTTTCAATCATTCGCATGTATAATTTGTAGCGACAAATGCTTACATATAATAAAGAAGAGAAAGTGGGAAAAGGTATCTTGAATTCAATCATAAATAATTTGCCAATAGAACTCCATATTCCTGGATATAGATTTTGCGGTCCTGGTACAAAACTTTCAAAGAGATTAGCAAGGGGTGATAGAGGAATCAACGGTTTAGATGAAGCTTGTAAAGAGCATGATATAGCTTATGCTAGAGAAACGAGCTTAGATAAAAGACACTTGGCAGATCAAATATTAGCTGGGAAGGCAATAAAAAGGTTTTATTCTTCAGACGCTTCCATAGGAGAGAAGGTAAATGCAGCAGGTGTAGCAATAGCAATGAAAGCTAAAGTTAAAGTAGGAATGGGGTGTAAGAATATAAGAAAAAGTAAACGTAAGGCGAAACGAAGGACGATAAAAAAAAGGAAGCATTTGAAATTTGGAGGTTCACATCATTTTAAAAATCTAGCAAAGCATGCTCGACTGGCTCTTAAACAAGGTAATATTAGCAATATCAATGAGTCAATTAAGCTTGCTCTAAAAGCTGTTAACAAAGTAAAAAGAAATAAAAATATTAAACCCGTTCGAATAATACCAATACCAAAAAGGGGTGGATTTTTACCATTGATACCATTATTTGCAGCATTAAGTGCACTGGGTGCCTTAGGTGGAGGAGCAGCTGGAATTGCGAAAGCTGTGAATGATGCTAAAGCTGCTAAAGATAAACTTGAAGAGAGTAAACGTCATAATAGAACAATTGAGGAAATAGAGATGGGCAAAGGACTTTACATGAGACCTTATAAACAAGGCTTTGGCCTTTTTTTAGGAAACAGAAAGCCTCCAAAAAGATGCCGATAAAATTACCTAAACGAGCTCTTACCAATTTAGATCTAATAAAATTAGCTAAAAAATTAAAAATACCGCATTTTCGAGGAGTCTTTATGAGAGATAGATTGCCACACCGAGTACGTTATAATGAAAGCAGTATTATTAACTTAGATAGCGAAAAAGGTCCTGGAACACACTGGACTGCATTTAAAAAAAATGGTGCAGAAGCAGTGTATTTTGACAGTTATGGAAATCTAAGACCTCCACAAGAGTTGGTTGATTATCTAAAAAGCAATGGATCATGTAAAATATTGTATAATAACGAACAGTATCAGTCATTTAACACTTTCAACTGTGGTCACTTATGTCTAAAATTTTTATATAATTAAAAGTATAGAGATCATTCTTTCACACTACAATTCTTACCATCGACCATGTCATATACATTCACTCTATCAGGAAGAAGCTCGACTCTTTCATCCAGATACCATCCTCCAATTAATTTGGATGGTAATAACGAATATGTTTTGGGGCTAATAAGTTTTGAATCATATAATTCTATTCCGAATATTGAAAAAAATAGAAATAATAAATTTTATTATGGATTAGAAGGTAAATATATTGAGATTCCTGAAGGCACGTATGAAATTGATTCTGTGAACAGATATCTTCAACAAGCTTTAGGAGATAAAAGATTTCTATATGATTCTGCGTTAGGCAGTGGAAACGAGAGAAGTGTAATGAGAAATTCTATACTGCTTTCAATTAAAGGTAATAATAATACTCTTAAATGTAAGATTAAATGTAGTGAAGAAATTGACTTCACTAGAGAAGACTCAATCGGTTCATGGCTTGGATTTAAACCACGTAAATTAAATGCATACAATTCACACGAATCAGATTTTCCTGTTGATATTTTTAGAGTAAATACTATTTGTATAGAATGCAATATAGTAGGCGGGTCCTATGTTAATGATAAACAAGCTCATATACTTCACGAATTTTTCCCTACAGTACCAGCAGGATTTAAAATAGTCGAGAGCCCCAGAAATGTGATCTATCTCCCAATCAACACTGAAGTAATCGATGAGATCGTTATTAAAATAGTAGACCAAGATGGTGAGATAGTCAATTTCAAAGAAGAACTAGTATCATTAAGACTACATTTAAAGAAGCTTAATAAGTAAATCAAAAATGGTAATAAGGTACAACAAATGCAGTTGCACTCAACGGTCTATAAAAACTGTAAATCTTAAACCTGTTGACATTTCCAGAAGCACCGTCAAACCGATAACATTAAAAAATTGGAAATTTTTAGAGTCCCTTGGCTTTAAGGTTATTTATAAAAACAGATAATAGAGAAATTTGTCTTGCCATTAATATTTCTACAAGAGATATGAATATCCTAAGGATAAATGAGAAAGCTTATTTTGACAACTCTATTAGTAACTCTGAAAAACATACTCATCAACCTTATACATCTACATCATTGAATAAAAACGATGAAATTCGTCTCCCCATCCAACAACAGGATATTTATACGCTACCAAGTGAAAGTTCATTATATATTGAAGGTAAAGTAGTTAAATCAGATAATACACCATCCGAAACAGCTAAATTCGTGAATAATGGTATTATGCTTCTATTTAACGAAATTCGATATGAAATAGGTGGATATGTAATAGATCGCATTCGACATCCAGGTCTAACTTCTATTATGAAAGGATATGTATCATTCAATAAAAATAAGAGTCGTTATCTACAAAAAGGTGGATGGTTTCCTTACGATAGAGAAGAGTCTAATATACTTGATAGTAAAGGAAATTTTAACGTTATTATTGATTTATCTACCATTTTCGGATTTTGTGAAGACTTCAAGAAAATTATTCTAAATGTTCGACAAGAGTTAGTACTAATTCGGGCTAATTCTGACGTTAATGCAATAATAAACTCTAATGAAGACGAATCAATCAATGTGGTATTAAATAAGATCCTGTGGAAAGTACCCCATATATCAGTTGCCGATGTAGAAAGATTGAAATTAATCAACACATTAGCCGAAGAGACAGAATTAGAAGTCCCATTCAGAGGTTGGGAGTTGCATGAGTACTCACTTTTACAAGAAACTCAACGTCACTCTTGGAACATCAAGACAGCGACACAACTTGAGAAGCCCCGATTTGTAATTGTTGGTTTTCAGACTGATCGTAAAAATAAAATAAATAAAAATTTTAGTCAGTTTGATCATTGTAATTTAACTAATATGAAATTATATCTTAATTCTGAAATGTATCCTTATGATAATTTGAATATAAATTTTGACAGCAATCATATAGCCACCTTGTATGATATGTATGCAAAGTTTCAACATTCATACTATGAAAAGGAGAATGAACCACTTTTTACTCCATCAGAATTCAGAGATCTGGTACCATTAATTGTTATAGATTGTTCCCATCAAAATGAGAGTCTTAAATCTGGTGCTGTGGATATTAGATTAGAATTTGAAACTAATAAAGATATATCTTCAAATACAACTTGCTATTGTCTTATACTTCATGATAGATTAGTTAAGTATAATCCATTATCTAGTGCTGTAAGAATTATTTAAGTAATATAGTTATAATAGAATATTATTGTTGTATCTTATTTTATCAATAAAAAAACTATAGGAAATGATTAAGATGCATTTTATTTTTTAATTTCATACAATATATCAAGAGTTCTCTTATAATCATGGAGATGCTTAGAAGGCCAAGGTCCAGAGTCAGGTCCACAACTCCATCCCAAGGAAGCATTTGAATCTTGTTCTGCTTTCCCCACATTATCTTGAATCCATTTGAGAATACTAGCATGTTGAGAATTTGTTGAGGGTTGAAATTTCCAATGTAGCTTCTTGGATTCTTGAACAGTGAGCAGTTCTAGAAGTGTACGACTTCTAGCATAGTATGCCGCTTTTGTGATAGCTTCATCAATGCAATACAGGGTTGATCTATAATTATTCAATATGTTTTCTATAGGGAAAGCTATATCGGAATAATACATATATGGATAATATTTACTATCAAAACTATCTAGTAACAGTTCAAATAGATAGATTTTAAATGCAATCTTCATCAAGGGATATATTTTCTCTAGAATACTGTCTAACTGTCTTAAATTAATGTCTTTATAACCTTCTTTTCTACACACAGTTATCACGTTTTCAATCATTGTATCCAGTTTCATTTTTTCATCTATTAGTAGTATAACTGTCTGGTGGTTAGGTTCCGTTTCATTTTCAGCTAACCACTTAAACGATTGATCTGGTATTACCACATTCTTCAATATATTGCTTAACAATATATGTTTTTCGTTGTCTTCAACACCAACTATGCAACGTTCAATAAACCGATTGTAAACTTCGCTGGTGGCACAGTGTAAAGCAATTTGCATTTCAGTAGAGAGTTTTTGTACGTTCATGTTATCTGATGGAATAATAAAAATAAACTATTGAAAGGTACGATTTACCATTATTAAGATAATTCTTTTACAAAATTTCAGTGTTGTGCTTCTAACTTTCCGATAATATTATGATATACTATATTTAGTTATGTTAATGATTATGTACAGTTTCAAAATTATAACCCCACGCCTTTGTGTCCGTACTGGTCGAACATAGGATTCTTTTGTCATCGTAAGGATTAAGAATCATCTTATTCTGTCGAATTGTATATACAGAATGTTTTCTTGATTTGATAAGGTGCTGGGGTTTGTAAATAATTTCATGATTAAATAAGGTTCTTTTATAATCATCAAATGATATTTTTTTAATACTTGCTAGAGTAGAACCTTTAGATTTTTTTATTAGTTTGGTACTAACCCTATAGGCATACATTTTTGCTCGCAGTCCGATAAATTCTAGCATAATTTTACCATTGTTTTCATCCTTCATTAATCCAGGAACTTTCTTATTTTTCTGTTCTATTCTATATATATTATCAGTTTCATAATCAGATGTATCGAATCTGTGACTGTCTTCTTTTATATATTCATAAATATCTGGAACCTTAAATTCATAAATTAGACTGTCTGTATCTGTGTATAATAATTTTGCATTACTAGCTATTTTTTTAAGTATGTAGTCATAATGAAACTCATACAGAAAGGTCTTAGATATGTCTAAAATACAAAATCCCGCATATATAGGTTTATTAAATAGTATTTCCAACTTATTCATTTCTATTATGATAATATCATTATCAAAAATATTGCAGCTATGGAAATTCGGCTTTGCAATACACTTTTGAGCCCCATAGCGTCCTTCCCACTTAGTAACTAGCCGAACGTCTTTATATTTTCTCACATTTTCCATTAATTTACCAAATACTGCATTAATCATTAGTTTATAGAAATTTTTATCGAAATCGTTCTTAGATTGTTGACGTAATTTAGTATTTAAATCAATATATTTCTTTAACCAAGGAGCTTGTTTAAATCTAAGAACTCTATTGATCTTTTTTAACTTTAATCCATATCTTAAGTACATTTTTAAATTTCTATAATGAACAATATAATTATTTTTTGAAAATAATGTTAGTAACAATTTTTTCAATTTTGACTTTGAAGAAGGTATTGGAGGCATCATGTGTTCGGGGGCTAACGGTAAATCATTATGAATTTGATGTAGGTATGATGGGTACTCTAAATCGCAATCGAAAATATATCCAATACTAGCATCATCTGAAATATTCATTACATCTAAATTTTTTATTTCTAAATCGTCCCCTTCTAGAAATATAAACTCTCCATATGGTAGATATTCAGACATTGCAGCCCCATATAAATTGTTAACATCAAAATACATCAAATATGTAGATTCTTGATTTTTGTCATACTGATCACCCATATATTTATTATTAGCTTTCGCATATCTATTAGAACACTGGGATACTCCGCCACGAAGTCCCCTTTCAATAAACATAACTTTTTCAATATCTGTTAAGAGCTCCAATTCAATCTCAGTAGTTTTAAGCATCGCATCGAATGCTAGGCCTGGAGCTGTATAAAAATGAAGCGGATCTAATTCATATGTTGCTAAACAGGTTTCGCGAAAATTTTCAAATATATCTACAAGTAGGATGACATCAGTTTTCAAATATAAATCTGAATATTCTCCTAAAGTTTTGATGTTAAATGTATTCCAAACATTAATGGCATGTTGATAATCTTCATCTTCAATTTCCTCATCATGCAACTGATTAAAGAAATTTATTTTTGAGGGTAAACATGTCTCAGAGAGTTTCTCCCACGAATCAATGTAATCATATGGAAAAACTCCTTTCCGTATTAGTAAGCTAAATTCTTGATCATTTTGACAGTGACTTCTAGTAATATTTTTTTTTGCATTATCTAAATATGAAGATAACGTATTTATACCACTAGACATAAATCTAAAAGAGTCAATAAACCTTAAACGTATCTTGGTACCATCAACTGATTTAGTGAATGAAATAAATTTTTCTTTATTTACTGGTAAAAGTTTAATAGGTCCGGGAAAGCCAGAGGCTAGTTGCTTTATTATAAAATTTGCGTCGTACCCGCTTAAATTGTGAAATACGACAGGTATACTATAAGAGTTTTTATAATTTAGATTGCAGTCTTGATGAGCGGCTCCTCTATATTCTGATGTAAGGTGACAGTGATCGCGAACTTTAATCTGATTCGATGTAAAAGGTTTTTTACAAATGTGACAATACGTTGCTGTAGCATAATTTAATTGTTGTACTGAAGTCAGTTCTTTCATTGATTTTATATTTTCAAATGTATTATCAATAAATTGAGCAATATTTAGTAGTTCCGAAATAAACCACTTTATACAGTCTTGCCCTCGATATATCTGAAATTTTGATAAACTATCGTCATATGAACATTTTAAATAATATGCAACGCTGAAAGGAGTATGTTTTTGATAATTAACAGAGTTACAATTTTCCAAATTTAAGTTATTGCACCGTTCTAGGATGCTCTCAAGATCGGCATATATCGCAAAAGGAACTTTTTCTTTATAATTAAAGTGTTTGAATTGTAAAGTATTCTCTGTCTCTTTTGGTAACCTTAAAGCGCATTTATTCATATTTGTACAGTAAAGCAAATGTTTTTTCAGTAGATCATCAGAGCTGAAGTGATTCAAGCATCTATAGCAAATGAAAGTTTTATGTGCATGAGAAGAAAGTTGTTTTGAAAATAATGCCGACATTCTCTTTATCCATGCGAAATGGTAAATCATTTTGTCGTTAGAGAGTTCTCTAGTATTATTTACAACAATGGAATTATTTTTATCTGCAGATAGTACCAATAAGTTAATATGTTCTCTATTGCTACTTTTATTGTCGCTTAAAGAAAGTGGAAGGACACTTTTGTTTTCTATACAGTATACATTAATAGCTAAATTATTGAGGTTTTCAAACTTTTTTATATCATCGAGTTTTATTGGAAAATTGATGGAATTATAATTTAAAACATTTTTGAAATGTGGATAACTTGAGACTCTCTCCGGATGTTTATTGTTAGCTGGATACAAAGCAGAAACTACAGCCCAAAGGAAACAAAATGGATCGTTATTTTTAATATTTATTACAGCTTTTTTTCGTGAGATAAACTCCGGAAGAGTGACAAAAGTTGACGATCCACCTTGTAACGGAGAAAAATTATTTATGTTGACTTTTAGATGTAGAATTTCCAGAAGTGCCCAACCAGAATCTTTTTCATTAAATTCTTCTAATTTATTTGTAAGAGCGTGAACTACATTTTCTTTATACCACTGCTTTAAATTAGTATTGATATCAACAGTTTTATTTTTTGTAGGAAACGTTTTCATTTCTATAACACCATCTTGAGGTTTAATGAAATTACATACTAAAATTACGTTTACTTTAAGCATGGAATTATTGACGAGTATTTTAATTTTACGCTGAAAACTAGCAAAAGCCTTATTCAAAAAGCATAATGGATCCTTAATACGTAAATTAGCAATAACCCCAGTACACAATCTTCCACCAAAACATGAATCGACGGAGTGCCATACTAAACTTCGATTGCGTTTTTTGCTATTATCAACTATACCGCCTCCTACTTTCATATGAGGCTGTTTTAAATCTTGTAATTTAGCTAAATAATATTTTAATAGGGCTAAATTTCCTTCTAATCTAAAAGGATTTTCGGTTTCTTTCTGGTTATGAATTTTATTTTTAATTGCTTTTTTCAATAAATTAATGTTCCGTTTTAGTATTATTATATGATTGATTATTTCTTTTTTAGTTTTTAACAGCTTTATAGCTTCCGCAGTAGTTTTCACAATTCTAGAACTAAGAGAAGATACAGTTGCGAGATTCATAATTTCGGTACACACAGAAGCACAACACTGAGTAAAATAATGTAGCACAATAAACAGATTACGGTCAGGCTTGTAAATGAAAACTGGCTAAAATATGTAGCACGATCAAACGTTCGAGTAAAACTGATGGATTGCGGCAAAGATGAGTTATTTTATATTCACCGTATTATAAAGTTATCAAAATTTCACAGAGCAAATTTCCTGATTAACCTAATATGATATGCTTGCGCTGCTAAAACGTTTTATTCAATATCTGATTAAATCAGCGCAAAATAAATATTGCTGAATATGAATTTACTACTTCGCTGCAGGCACGCCGCTCAAGTCTAAAGTCAGCATATCTGACGGTCATTACACCTTTACTTTTGAACAATTTTGCTGTCCACTCATCTTCTGAGTTAGGTGACCTGATAGTTTAATGTCCTTAACAGAAGTGGCTTATTAAATTATAAATTTTGCTTATTCTGTAATTTTACAGGAAGCAAATGTCGTTACACCTTCAGTCTCGAACAATTTTACTCTCCACACGTAGCGTCTGAGTTAGGTGACCTGATAGCTTAATGAACTTGATAGAAACGGATATTACTGCATTTGTAAATGCTGAATATGAGTTCGCTGCTTCGCTGCAGGCACACCGCTTAATTTTAGGTATCAAATTACAATTCAAGGTGTCACATTACCATTTAAGGTGTCAAATTTCAATTTAAGGTGTCAAGTTTCAATTTAACGTGTCAAATTTCAATTTTAGGTGTCAAATTTCAATTTTAGGTATCAAATTTCAATTTGGGGTGTCAAGTTTCAATTTAAGGTGTCAAATTTCAATTTTAGGTGTCAAATTACAATTTTAGGTATCAAATTACAATTTTATGTATCAAATTTCAATTTTAGGTATCAAATTTCATTTTGAGGTGTCAAGTTTCAATTTAAGGTGTCAAATTTCAATTTTAGGTGTCAAATTACAATTTTAGGTATCAAATTACAATTTTAGGTGTCAAATTTCAATTTAAGGTGTCAAGTTTCAATTTAAGGTATCAAATTTCAATTTTAGGTGTCAAATTACAATTTTAGGTATCAAATTACAATTTTAGGTATCAAATTTCAATTTTAGGTATCAAATTTCAATTTGAGGTGTCAAGTTTCAGTTTAAGGTGTCAAATTTCAATTTTAGGTGTCAAATTACAATTTTAGGTATCAAATTACAATTTTAGGTATCAAATTTCAATTTCAGGTGTCAAGTTTCTATTTAAGGTGTCAAATTTCAATTTTAGGTGTCACATACAATTGTAGGTATCAAATTACAATTTTAGGTGTCAAGTTTCAATTTAAGGTATCAAATTTCAATTTAAGGTGTCAAATTTCAATTTTAGGTATCAAATTACAATTTTAGGTATCAAATTTCAATTTTAGGTATCAAATTTCAATTTGAGGTGTCAAGTTTCAGTTTAAGGTGTCAAATTTCAATTTTAGGTGTCAAATTACAATTTTAGGTGTCAAATTTCAATTTAAGGTGTCAAGTTTCAATTTAAGGTGTCAAGTTTCAATTTAAGGTGTCAAATTTCAATTTTAGGTGTCAAATTACAATTTTAGGTATCAAATTTCAATTTAAGGTGTCAAATTTCAATTTTAGGTGTCAAATTACAATTTTAGGTATCAAATTACAATTTTAGGTGTCAAATTTCAATTTAAAGTGTCAAGTTTCAATTTAAGGTGTCAAATTTCAATTTTAGGTGTCAAATTACAATTTTCGGTATCAAATTACAATTTTAGGTGTCAAATTTCAATTTAAGGTGTCAAGTTTCAATTTAAGGTGTCAAGTTTCAATTTAAGGTGTCAAATTTCAATTTTAGGTGTCAAATTACAATTTTAGGTATCAGATTACAATTTTAGGTATCACATTTCAATTTGAGGTGTCAAGTTTCAATTTAAGGTGTTAAATTACAATTGTTTCGAACAATTTTATTGTCCACGCAGCGTCTGAGTTAGGTGACCTGTTAGTTTAATGTCCTTAACAGAAGTGGCTTATTAAATTATAAATTTTGCTTATTCTGTAATTTTACAGGAAGCAAATGTCGTTACACCTTCGGTCTCGAACAATTTTACTCTCCACACGTAGCGTCTGAGTTAGGTGACCTGATAGCTTAATGAACTTGATAGAAACGGATATTACTGCATTTGTAAATGCTGAATATGAGTTCGCTGCTTCGCTGCAGGCACACCATTTTGCTGACTCTGTGATTTTAGAGGAAGTACATGTCGTTACACCTTTAATCTCGAACAATTTTCTGTCCATGTAGCGTCTGAGTTAGGCGACCTGACAGTTTAATGTACTTAACAGGATATTACTGCATTTCTGACTTATGTTTGCAGTTTCAAATCGTATAAATGTATTGAATCAAAGCTTCATGATTTAATTCGCAATCTGTAACGAGTACGGATAGATCGACGGTACATCTAACCTTTTTCTTAAATAAAACTTTGTGTTCGTTTGAAATAATAAAATATGCATTGCGGAAAGTCTTTCTTAAGTGCTGAAGAAAGGGAGGAACTAACCAAGGGTTTGATAATCCACCAAAATATCCGTGTGGTATCACCGCAAATACCCGCGGCTGTAGTGGATAGTGAACCCGAGGTAGTGGAGATATCTTCATGCACAGAAGATGAGAGGTAATTTTTTTCTTATAGAAACCAGTGATACTTAATTAATTACTATATTATTTTTTAACAATTTATAATTTCTCTTTTTGTTTTTATAGAACACCACGCAATAGGATCCCTGATGAGGCTCGGCAGCAGAGGGAAGACTTTCAGGAGCCTTCCACTTCAGGAGTAAAGCGCCGAAAAGTGGAGGATTCTGAGAGCCTTCCTCCGGTTCTAGCACTTCGCCGAGGGTAAGTACATAAGCATTATTTCTTTACAACTTGACTATTCATATAATTTTTGAACTAGCAATTGAATACTATGTACGGTGAATAAAACATGTTTTAAATGTATCTCATATTTAAAAAATCATACAGAAATTAAGTATCTACTTACGATCCGAGCCTATAATTCTTAAGTAAACAAACGTCCTATAAACCTTTATATAGGGTGTCCCACCTAAGATTCATTGCTTCATAGACCTTTTATCTAAAATTATATAAAAAAATGTTAAACACAAAAGTTTCGCCGAATTATGTAGGTCATCTTCAGAAAATATTTTTCATTATACGGAGTGTTTAGTTTATCCTAGGCTCTATACAACTTTGTTTTTTTTTTATTTAAATGGAACACCCTGTATTTTTTTTACATTTTCGGGAACAGCATGCAATTCTGAATTAAAAACATGTAGCCAAAAAATCTTTTTTTCTTAACATCTTTTAACAAATTATAAAATGGAAACATATAACATACTGGTTGTGCAAAATAATATATTTCAAAACCATTAGTATCGTTATATACTTATTTTTTTAGAAAAAGCTAATTTTCAATTTCTTTTTGTTACAGAGGAAAGAACTTATCGATGTTGCGAGCCAACATCGGGAATCCCCATCGAGATCTGCGGACTCCTTCCCCGACACCATCGGAGTCCTCTGTGGCCTCGTCGTTACAAGAGCCCGATCCTGTTGATCAAGACACTATGGTAGTCTTTGTTCAACAGGAACAACAAAGGCGGGCGGAATGGACAGCATTGGCCATAAGACGGAGGAAGCAGGCAGAGAAAATTCAGAGAGGAGTCCGTAACCGCTTGGCGGTAATTCGGCGGCAGAAGGAGGCCCTCCAGCGTCAAATGGATGCCCTTGATATGGAAAGGGATGCTGCTGCCGTCGAATTGCAGCAGGTAGATGCGGACCTGCTGCTGGTACTTAGTGAAATTGATCGCTAAATTTTTAGCGATCAATTTCATAATATATATATACAATAGTTAGTTATTAGAACAGTATTGTATACTTTAATATAATATTTTAATAGTAATTTTTTGTGTATAATATAGTATAGTGTAATTTTTAGAATAGTTTTATATAATATTTTAATAATAGTAAATTTTTTTATGTATATATATGTGTGTATTTATAATAATAAAAATAAAAATAAAAAACATTATTAATTACATCTTGTGTTTTTTCTAAAAAGTTTTCATAAGAAAACATTTTTTAGTTTTCAAATGCAGAGTGTTAATTGTGAAGTTTACATTAAATTTCAATCAATAGGCTGAAATTATTTCTATTTAAATAAAAACCCATTTTATGGGTTATCTATTATAATATTCTCTCTCTGTCTCTCATTCAGAACAAGGAAATATTTTTTCTTAATTAGTTAATTGTTTTATTCTAAAAAAAATTTTAATTATCTACATAGTATACTTCTCAGAAGTTTTTTCAGCTTTTAAATATAGAAATAAAATAATTAGAAACTGCATATATTTAAGAAAAAAATAATTTTATTTAAGAAAAATCGAAATTCTTTTATTTTTTTAAATCCAAATGTGCTGAATAAAAAATGCTCTTTCCTTCAAAATGACTCTCTGAGATAGTTTTGCTTACAATTTCCTTATAGGTATTTCTATTGTTTTAGAATTTGTTCTTTTTTGTTTTAGTGATAAAAGTATATAGTATGAATTCTTTATATAGGATAATTAATAGAAACAATTCTAATTATTTTTCATTACAGTTTTATTTTGTACAGACCAGAATATTATACATAAGAAAAAATATAATAACCTACTAACTACAATTTCATATCATCAATTTTCTTTCTAATTTCGTACATTTTTATATTGACTTTTATTTCATGTATTGTTTTTATATGCCTCTCTAACTGCTTCCAATATTTCCTAATAAGACGTTCCATTTCAACCTGTCTTCTAGCTTTCATTATTCTTCAGTAAATATAATATTTGTAGTCAAGCCGATGGATCCTTTACTTACGAGATATATCGCTTGACTTCTTAAACTGTCATTAAATTTTTCAACGCCTATTTTTTCAAAATAATGAAAAAATCTTCGTGGTAAATAGGTGACAAAGTCTTCAGTTTCCACTAGTAAACTTTCACCATATTTCGTTTTACTAACTCTTAATTGCACTATTTTATACTTTTGGTTTAGCACCAAGTCTTTCACGTTCCTTAGAACTTTGTATGAAGTTTCTCTATTTACTTGTTGTAGATCCATATCGATTGAAAAGACTCTTATAACTAAATTATATTTATAAATTATGTTCATATATATTATCCCTACCTCTTCCTCTCAATAAGGATTGCAGAAAAGTTTACAAAGCATATTTTTAACCTTTGTAATTTTATATTTGAATAATATTATTTTTGTAAACGTAATCTAATTTAAAAAAACTTAGCTAGCATTTTCTTTGAACGGAAATGAATGTCTCCTCCATCCCCCCTCGGTAAAATAATTGATAAAAACGTTCCACAAAGCAGATTTTTTTTGTAAACGTAATCTAATTTAAAAAAACATTAGCTAGCATTTTCTTTGAACGGAAATGAATGTCTCCTCCATCCCCCTCGCTAAAATAATTGATAAAAACGTCCACAAAGCAGATTTTTTTTGTAAACGTAATCTAATTTAAAAAAACATTAGCTAGCATTTTCTTTGAACGGAAATGAATGTCTCCTCCATCCCCCCTCGCTAAAATAATCCATAAAAACATCCACAAAGTAGATTTTTTCAACTATTGTAATTTCGATTTGTGTTTTTGTAAACATAATCTAATTTAAAAATACTAGCTTGCATTTTTTCTTTATTGGGAATATCTTTCCCCTCTACGTCTTTAATCGTATAAATACTCGCATAAAATCTACAAGAGCATCATTGTTCTGATATAGCTAGTTCTATATACATACATTTCAATATTAACAACCTCTCGTTAGTGAAAGTAACCCTATAGAAAAAAAATGGAGCAGTGCAGCGGTAAGAATCTCTAATACGAAGTTCTATAATAAACACTATATTTTTTGGTTTTTTTTTTTTACAGAATTTATCACTTGCCCATTAGTCCCACATCATCGAGTGCTGAGACATCGCCTACCTATCCATTTGTGGAAATGTAGGCGTAGTCTTCAGCAGACGCAGCAACAGGCCCAACGACAGCAGGCTCAGCAGGACTCTCAACGACAAAGAGCATCAACTTCCACAGCATTGGAAGAAAACTGGGATGGTGGCTGTTCTTCCAGTTCTGAAAAACAGCAGGATTTGACTTCTACTGTCCAAGAATCTTCTATTTCCACTTCCACTGCTGGTGGAATGGGGCTTTCTGCTGATGGGCAAGAAAACTGGGACGATGACTGGTACGAAGAACAACAGAGCAATGAATCATAATTATATTATAATTAATATAAAAAATAAAAATTTTCTACAAAAGATAATGTATTTTTCTTAAGATCCACATAATTTTTCGTTAGAATATCTTCACATCATTTGATACATTTGGATTTAACTTGGAATAGATATATTATACAAACAAATCGTCAGTGATATTAAATATTTGATCGATATAGTAATAGAGCCGTTGACGGCTATTAACCGTTGATATATTACAATTCGATGAACGAAAACTGATGATCTTCGAACTTTTACAGTTCTATGAACGTTTTACAGTTCTATTTACGTTCTATTGATCGATATAAAGCTATGCCGATCCTGCTCCAAAACATTTGGAGCAAGATCGGCACAGCTATACTACTCTTGGTATTTGTAAACACTTTGTATCTACACTGAAATTTGGCAAATGGTTCGTTATTTCTGGTACAACTAAGCAAAAACACTCGAGCGGTAAAACTATTGTATCGTGACTTGATTTGAGCCAAAACTGCGTGCTTCACCTCAGACTTTGCTTGATTTAATCCGCACACCTTGATATCAATTGGTGATCTTAATACCCGTAAATTATTGCAAAGCTCCGAAGTCATAAAACTGCTTTGAGAACCCGCATCTAAGAGTGCTCGGGCTATGCGCGATTTACCATTTTGATCAAAAATGTTAACCAAGACTGTGGAAAGAAGTACCTGTGTATTGTTCGCGCTGCTGCGTGACGACAAATTAACGCTTTCTGATTGCCCTGTATCAATTTGAGACGACTGTACAGGTGCTGCCACATTGTTTGATTCAACATGCAGTAATGCATTGTGCCGCGCTTTACATAACTTGCAACAACTGGAACGACATTGTTTTAGCATATGACCCGGCCGGAGACACTTGACACATAATTTGCTTGTTCGATTCTGTCATTGATACTTAACTTTATAAAATCGGGACAATATTGTATGTAGTGCTCTTTTTTACAAAGTAGACAAGCTCCCTTAGTAGTTAAAAATGATTTAGTTCTACCTGACTCGTGTTTCAGCCTTGCGGATTTTTTGTTAGATTTAGTACTCTCAAGAGTCTCCAGTAGATCAGCACGTTCTTTTAAAAACTCCTTGAGATTTAAGGTTGGCCTTTGATATGAAGCTTTCTTTTGCTCCCACTCGCGTTCCGTGGTAGTGTCTAACTTAGTAGTAATTAAGTAGATAATCAGAGTATCCCAATTTTCGGTAGGTTATTTTAATATAGTGAGTGCGCGCAAGTGCTTAACGACTTCGTCAATTATTTTTCATAATGAACCTGCTGATTCCTAGTGTATTTTTTCTATATTAAATAAAGCTTTGATGTGATTTTGTGATAAAATTCGCGAATTGTCGAAACGCTTGCAAATAAGCTCCCAGCCTACATTCTAATTTTGACTCGAGAACTCTAGACTAGCTATTATATGCGATGCACTACCAGATAAAGAAGCTCGAAGATAGTGGAATTTTTGTATTTCTGTGATATAACAATAATTTTGATGTATAAGAGATTCAAAAGTATCCCTGTATTCTAGCCAGTGATCATATTTTATTTTCCATCAAAATTCGGTAATTGTATGACATGTAACTTAATGCTTTGTACCGTGTTATTGAATTCACTGCTAACAGCGCTACTAATGTTTGTATTTTCAGATACCACCGGTGACTCAACTGCAACCCTGTCACTGCTTGTTGATTGCACGACTTCTGTGTTAATGTTAGTGTTTATAACAGACCTGCCAGAAAAAACCTTAGCCTTACCCACGCTGCCGTAAAAAACCCTGTAAAATGTCTCGTGTTTGTTTCTAAATTGTCAGTTATTTCGTCAATTTGACATTGAACGTCTTCGAAATCGTCTATTAAATTTAGAAATCGCTGTAGACGCTGATCTAGCTCGGCTACAATACTAGGATCTGAAATAACCTTATCGGGAAAGGTACTTTCTAAATTGACGACAAATTTATTGAAAATTGTAAGCTTCGATTTAAGTGTACCTCGTTTCTTAACTAGTTTGTCTAATAGCGACATGATTTAAGTGATTTATTTAATATGTACGACTATTATTATTGTTATAGGATAAAATGTGCTTACAAATTTTGCGAAATATGTATCGGCTAGTGCAAAATCGATGGGAAAATGTAAACAAGGAATAAAAAACTCACTAGACTGGACGTGACGCTCGGCCTTGGCTGCAGGCGGTTCGCTATTGCTGCGAGCGGCTGGCTTCCCTCTCGAGACGGGTTCCCAACGCTTTTGAACTCCTGGCTGTGGCTGCTAAGCTCCTAGATGTGTGTGAATTTACTTTTCGAATGTGTGCTGCTTACTGACACTTATCCGGGAGAAGGTTCAATATTTTGGAATGAATGAAATGCTTGAGTGGACTGTATGAATGGTTTAATTGTGTGTTTGTTGAAAGAAATGACATATGTGTTCATCTTACAATTTCTCTTCGAGCACTGTTTTAGACAAGATACAAAGGGAGGGGCGCAAGCCCTAAATATGCTTTGCGACGTTGTCGCTTTTAAAATAAAGTTAGTAGTCTGAGGAATACAACTATACTCAACACCACTTTTTACTCCAAAGCAATAACAGTCGCAAACATCTGCTTTTTATAGGTTTATATTTAAATGTTCTTTAATTAAATTGACAATTACAATAGATAAGTCTTTTTTCTCAATTTCAGGAACTCCATAAACAATAAGAGAATTTTTATAGGACCTCTGTATATTATTGTCTATTTTATTATTTAATATTACCACTTTATGGTCAATTTCACTAACCTGCTTTTTAATTATTGTGTCTATAGTTTTCTTCATAAATTCCTCAAAATTATTAACTCTCACTTCAAAATCCTCCAAACTGCATGAAGTTCCTTTTCCAGTATCACCTTTTTTCAAGGTTTCTAGATTTAGGCATTCAGCAGCATTATTTATGCAGAAGTTAAAAAATTAAAACTCTGTACCAATTGTCTAAGACCTGGCCATTTTAGTGTTAAATGTGAATCAAGGGGTTGTAAAAATTGCAACAAAAAACACAACTCGCTACTACATATGGACGGTAATGCCTGTGCTCCTGCAAATTGCGCGCAACCTGCTGAACAAGGTACTGATGACCAAACACTTGCAAAAACTCGTTCTGTTTCAAATCATTGCCGCCAAATATCAGATACTTGAGTTTTGTTGTCAACTGCAGTTGTTCATGTATTTGATTCAAAAAATAACGTTGTCCAACATAGATGTTTATTAGACAGTAGGTCTCAATCCAATTTCATAAGCAAGGAATTGTTCAACCAATTAAATTTAAAATATTCCAAAATAAATTTGCCGGTAGTAGGAATCAATTCTGCTATGACCAATGTATCTAAACGAGTAAGCATCAATATCAAATCCACATGTAGTAGTTACAATTAAACTTTTTAATCCTTGACAAAATAACAGTTGACATCTATCAGTGTAGTTTTTCGAATAGTGTATTAAACATTCCCACAAACATTCAATTGGCCGATCCGAAATTCCATGAAGCCGGTCATTTTACTCGGAGCAGAAGTATTTTATGAACTTCTGAAGATCGGTCAAATAAGATTAGGAAAACATCAGCCTACACTTCAAAACTCAGAGTTGGGTTGGATTATTTCTGGGCCTCTTAGTACTAAAATTATAAATAGTATACAATGGAAGATAGTGTTGTGTAAGTGTTAAAGTGTTGTTCTGAATTAATGCCAATTACTATGGAAAAATAAGAAGTTTATTCATGAAAATTGTTGTAAAACATAGAGAATAGTATTTTTCATGTGTGATAATTATTGACATTTGGAGTCGAGGGAAAAGTCCCAAGAATAGTGCATTTTAGTAGCTGAGAAAGTATTTTAATTTATAAAAATATCTGTTTTGGTCCTTTTTTTTTTTTGTTTTTTTGATGTTAACAAAAATAGCAAGATATATAAAACGTGGAGAACTAAATATTGTTATACAGGGTGTTAAGTGTATGACAATTAAGTGTAAATACTGTGAAATTTATAAAATTATTAATAGGGTGATGAAGTAATTTGCAATAATGACGGACTGTGTATTGCGTGGGAAGGATTTCAGTGTTGAACATTTATGAAGTTGCGATCAATGCGAGGAAAAATTATGTATTGATTGTTCAAGACTAACTGCATCAGAAATTAAATGCATGAAGTTAATAAAAGGAAGAATTCTGAAGTTCTATTGTAAAACATGTTTAGAAGATAAATCTAAGAAAGAAATAATAGAGAAAATTGGGAAACTTAAAGCAGTGGTGAATAAGCAAGCAAGTACGATTGAAATTCTTACTGAAAAGCTGCTAATACTGATAAAAAAATTTGAGAAATTAGAAGAAAAAAAGTACACAACAGAATAACTGTATAGAATCAACAATGACAGAAATAAAAAACAATGTAAAAGCAAAACCATTATATTCGCAAACAGTAGTGGCCAATAAATTAAATGATAAAGATCCAGTTTTAATTATCAAACCAAAAGAAATACAAAGCAGTGATAAAACAAAAAAGGAGATCAAAGAGAAGATTGATCCAAGCAGGTTAGGTGCAGGAGTTTCTGGATTGAGAGAAACACACCAGGGTCAAGTGGTAATACGATGTGGGAATAAGGAAGATCGAGTGAAAATTCAGAATAAAATACATGAGGAAATGTCAGAGGATTATGAAATTAGGGCACCAAATTTGAAACACCCAAAAATGAAAATTATTGGAATAAATGAGGAGGACGATGACACTGATATCAATCTTTTGAATGCAATAAAAGACCAAAATTTATTAGAACATGAACTGGAAGAAGGATCTCATTTAAAAATAATAAAAAGATTAAAAAAAGCAAACAGACAAATTAGATTAATACTAGAAGCTTATCCGAAAACACATAAAATACTATTATATAAAAAAAAAATTTTATGGGATGGTCAAGAGGCAGGGTTTATGATTGTGTTCATGTTGTTAGATGTTATAAATGTTTAGGTTTCAACCATATGGCTAAAGATTGCAAAAATAATAAGGTTTGTCATAAATGTGCATTAGAACATACAGGAGATTGTAAAACCAGAAATACTAAGTGTATAAATTGTAGTAATGCAATTGAAAAGTATAAAATAAAAATAAAAGATAACCACAATGCATTTGACCCGAAATGTCCTTGCTATATAAGGATGGTAAATGATATGAAAAGGAAAACTGACTATTTAGATGATCAATAGCAATTAACAAATCCCAAGCAGAGAGTAAATCAATGTAAATGTCAATGTTTAACTTTAAACACACAGGGTTTCCTACATAATAAAGAAGAAATAGAACTATTAATACACACTTTACAACCAACAATAGTCTGTTTAACAGAGACCCATATTACAGATGATATACATATATCTGAAATTGATATTGATGGTTATAAATCAGATATATGTTACTCCAGTAATACACGCACAGGAGGAGTCATATTATACATTAAAAATGAAATATCTTTCCATAGTGTTGAAAACTTTGTAGTTGAAAACAATTTTTGGTGTGTAGGAGTTCAGATACAAATAGATACAAAGAAATATTTTATAATAGGGATATATCATTCGCCAAGTGCAAGTACGGCAGATTTTTTAATTAGCTTGGAAAGATTGATAGAAGAATACAGCTCTAGTAGTATCGATAGTATTATAACAGGAGACTTTAACATCGATATGTTGCGGGACACATTTTACTCGAGGCAGTTATTGAGAATTACTATGGAAAATGGATTTATACAGTTAATAGAGGAAGCAACCAGAGTTACCCAGAACACTGCAACTATGATTGATAAAAGAAAAAATCACGCCTCTAATTGTATTATATTTAATGAAAAAGAAATACAGGATGAATTGGAGATTGCAGAAAAATTTAATGACTACTTTATTGAGAGTGTGGCTGAGATCATTCAAGGTATACCAAAGTTTGATCTATATACAATTCATGAATGTAGACTTGACTGTAGACTACATAAATTTGAAATTATAGAAATGAATAAACTAAGAAAAGTTATTAATGCATTACCAAATAAATCAGGATGTGATGGAATTCCCACAAATGTTATTAAAGATACATTTTTAATAATCGGTAATAGATTTTTGGATATGATTAATTATTCTCTTCAGTCAGGGGTTTTTCCAACTGTGTGGACTGATTCTTTTGTTGCACCTATACCAAAAGTAACTAATACTATTTTATGTGAACAATATCGACCTATCAATTCATTACCAATTTGTGAAAAAATATTGGAATTAATAGTTAAAGAACAATTAATAAGTTATATTGAAAGCAACAATATAATCATATCAGTGCAATCAGGATTTTGAGGGGCTCATTCATGTGAGAGTGCATTACAGTGTATTTTGGACGATTGGGTTAGAAGTATTGATGAAAACAATATAGTTGTGGCTGTATTCCTGGACTTTACGCGGGCATTTGAAACCATTGACCGAGGTCTTCTTATCACAAAGTTACGAAGTATTGGAATTGCAGGCAATGTTTTAAAGTGGTTCTCATCTTACATAACAATAAGAGGGCAAAGATCAAGATATGGTGAGAGTGTGTCTGGAAGAAAGGAAACTAAACATGGAGTACCACAAGGATCAGTGTTGGGTCCTATACTGTTTGTTATTTTCATTAATGACATTCTTCGTAGTGTAACTAATTGCAAAATTCATCTATTTGCAGATGACACAATGCTCTATATGTTTGGTAAAAATATTAACGATATCATAAGAACTATTAATGTAACAAGCTGGTCGATGTGTTCTACAGGCTTCGCGGAACTTGCTTAATTCTTCAGTTATCTCGAAAGGGAGTCTAAAGTTTTACTACTGAATCGATTTATCTGTCGCGGGGTTCGAGATATGCTGTGATTGACGTATAAAAAGAGTATTGACTTACCGTGGGTTATCTTATCCTGAATCTCGAGGTAGGGACGTATTCCTGGGACACTTCTTATATGCTAACACTGAGAGGGTAGTTGGGCGGATTTGCACGAAAACACAGCACTTTTAGGCAAGGGTTTTTAATAACAAATAAATAGAATTTAGAAACGTAAACAAAATAGAAATGCAAAATACTGAAATAATATTTGACCTAAGAAAACGACTGACTACAATACTAATGAACTCTAAACTGAATGACTCTATATAAAACAACTAACGGCGTCTACTTCGAGCCCGAGAAGCGTACTTTACCCTGCCTGGGTGGTGTGCCCTCATACTGTGGGGAGAAGCCCCAAATAAATACAAACAACCACCTATTCCGAAGTAGTATCGCGAGAGACTGACTTTTCTTCAGTCGAAACTTTCCAAGTAAAGTTTCTTTGCTATAAAATTTAAATAAACTAATCCCATTGGTTGTTAAAGTACGTTTCTTCTCTCTGTCTAGTACCGCGAACCATGACCTGTTTCTGTCACGGTGGCCAATCAAAATACTGTTTACTAGCTAGTGACCTAAAACCCTTAGATATTATCCTCGTCTCAAAGTGAGATGGGGTTACGACTTACTCTACTGTTATTATTCCTGGAAAACCCCATAAAAAAACAGGAGGACCTATGCCTTTGCACTATTGTCTATATGAACATACAAAAGATCTTACTTCGAAGAACTTCCAAGTACCACCATAATTCATTACAATTTACTGGCTTTAATTAGTTACGCCCAATTGGCGCTTTGTGTCCTCAACATTGTTCCGTGTCCAGGGATGCACGGAATTAGACATCCATAAAATGTTTCACTAACTCTGTTAGGCCCAAACAATTATCAATACTATTTATGACCCAAAATGACATCTTTGCTACAGAACCAGAGATGGTTCTACAAAATCTATCTATTTGAGCCAGATGTTGCCTTCGAAATATATTTAACTTACAGACAAAAGGGCCACTTGACGTTTATCGTGGGCTTTTGTTACATCGCCTCCCCCTTAAACGGATCAATGTTTTTCCAAATTTAAATACATTGGGACGTAGAAGTTCTTTACAAATTTTCCTTACTTAATTATTCCAGGAGGACTTCTTCTTCGTTCCTTCTCCTCCCAGTTGGTCTGGCCGGTGGATTTCCCTCACTGCTTCTTCCTGCACCTGCACTCGATAGCCCTTGGTCGACCTACTCGTCCTGGGCCCGTCTATGCCTTCCTTGCTGCTATTCCGTTACCGGATCCGGTTCTGGCCTGGTCCAGTATGGCTAAACGATGAGAAGTGGAAATCAACCTGAAACACTCTTATTAATTATACTATTCCTTACTGCTACATGGTTGTCCTTGAACCCCTATGATTAATTTATTGTCAGTGTCAGTGGGAGACGGCGTGTATTTACCTACCCTTTGACTCTATTTGCGTTACCGTTACCATATGCTATATCCCCGGGGTTTTCCTCTACTGGCGCATTCTATCAACATATGTCTTCTATCCCGGTGCGAGTTTCCTTGACCCCTTCCAACAATTATAGCATTTAGTTCGCCCCAACGGCGGTCACATTCGTCAGCCAAGAGACTGTTTGACGAATCAGGAGGAGATGCTCTTGCTCCTGCTGGTAACCTGCTATTCCTCCTGGAGGTGGACACCATCCTTCCCTAGCATATTCGTCTTCCCTAACACTTCTGTTCGGGTCGCACGCACAATCGGCATGTCCGTCAACTTAATCAGGGGAGTAAAGGTTTACTAATGACTGGTTGTGTTGCGATACATTCAGAATCCTGAAACAACTGATCTGTGGTGATGGGGAGTGGTTCACTTCGTTCTCGCGCCTGCGCATAGCCCGGCCGTGCTATCACAGTCGCTTATACCGTACCCATGGATAGATGTAATTATCGGCTCCCGTAAAGTTGTCAGGTTCGTTTGGTCTATTGATTCACTGGTAAATGGAGTGTTCTCCATTCGAACTGTTTGACGGATCTGGAGAGATGCACTTACCCACACGAGCTCGACAGACCCGGTACCAGTGTCCCTGGATGGGAGTCCGCAGCATGGGATCCCTGGCCAGCTAATATTTCCTCTGCCTCCATCTTGATCGATGGGCAGTTGTACCCTTCGCCTTATCCTATATACGTCCTAGGCGGAAGCGGACTCCGCAGTGCCTTTTCCTTTGGGTCGACATCTTCCTGTCCCCAATTTATCCTTAATTCCTACCCATGAACACGTATCCGCCACTGCTCGTGTTGATAGTTGGAGCTCCCGGTCTCCAAACGGCTCCTCTCCAACTCTAAACTATTGTGCCTATAGCTCGGCTAACCGGTGCATGGACTTCAAACAGTGGGCAAGTCCGCAGCCCATTATCACAAGTATACTCCTATGCTAGGTACTCCGAAAGGGTAGGATAGAACCTCCTACCCGTAAAGAAGAAGGTCAAGCAGCCACCACCATTTCCAAAATTTAACCCCAATAGCTTTCACTATCCATAAACCGATACGTCTTTCAGTGTATATTAAAAAAATTTAAACTGCAAACTATACATCAGATTCAGAATGAAGTTCATTACAGAGGTGCGTGCTAATTGTGGTTGAACTCAATGAAATATTCATTTAAATATACATACATCCCCCTACCAGGAAATGTCCTTTCTCTGTCTACCCCAATGCCTCTGTAATCTATACGCTGCGAGAACTAACCGAGAACGACTAGTATCCTTTTTCCCTTGTTGCTATTAGACCTTCTCGAATATTTAATTGTGATTATTTCTACCCTTTAAACGTTGCACCTTTTCTGATTTTTTTTTTATTTTTTTTAAACATGTAATGCTAACTAGAGTGAATTTCCCAAAATCTACCGATCCTCTTTATGTATTTTATCTAATTACCCCCAATGTTTCCATATTTGCGATTATATCTGTCTTATTTAAGTGATCAACGCCCCTATGATTCGCGCTAGTCTCATTCAACCTCCGATAGTTTGCTTGTACGCGATAATTTGACATTGGTGGTGTCTACTTGCTTCCGATACCTTTTGTTCCCAAGAACCAATTCGATTATTCACCTCGCCTCATTGTAGCTTTATACCTGGCTACTATCGAGTTAACCTTTTTTCCCACCGCACACATCTACATAAGTATCTATAAATCAAAAATCACTCTCAAAAAGATATCCTAGGGATGAACCTATGAAACAAAATGTTAATCATGTAGTAGTTCACCTGGCTCGCCCGCTCCTGAGTGGACCTGAAACTAATAATCGGCAAGGCCTTTGTTAATGAACCACTACCCTTGATTTTATCCTTTGCTGGCGACAATGTTCCCTGAGATGCGATACTTTCTCTTTCTAAATT
The DNA here is from genome assembly GCA_963924545.1 of Pogonocherus hispidulus. Lineage (NCBI taxonomy): Eukaryota > Metazoa > Arthropoda > Insecta > Coleoptera > Cerambycidae > Pogonocherus > Pogonocherus hispidulus. The sequence continues at coordinate 29,214,244 of OZ004698.1, read as the reverse complement.
TTAAGTAGGTCATGTTTCTCAGCCGATCGGTTTGTGTTACCTATCCCCTTACCATGTCAATGGCATACCACAAACTTTTCCATTTCTTTATACCGAATATAATCCGTAACAATTAAATTACCAAATTGTCTACTACAATGGCCAAAATTTATTACCCGATAATTATCCTATTATTCTTCGCGCTGTGCTGCATTCCGCGTTTCCTTCAAAACTAACCCAGCTTCCAATGGCTAATTGGAAAATGCTTAGACAGTGCCCCGAAATTTTTCCTTATTAAGTCAGACGTTATTCAGTCCATATCCGACATCATTCTAATTCTCGTCTAAATCTCATACATTCCGAATTTCTCACCTTTCCATAAATCATTTGTTACCAGGCCTGGATTTCATTCATTCCCATGTATGCATTCATATTTACACTCCACTTAATTTGTCTATGCACACCTGATTATACACTGAATAATGTCTTTATCTTTATTCTGCAAATGATTATCTCATCCTTTGCATTTTACTCAAATTAAAATTCATGTACTACTACCAACACAAAAAAACTGTCTAGCAGGTGCCTTATTACTAAGATTGGTCATAGCTTTCTGCCTATACTATTAATTAGCTCACCTATTCCTTATGGATCTATCCATCTATTAATCTTTCTTATCCCCTTGACCTGATTCTCCGAACAACCCTGCGTTTTACTTTGGACTTACTAGCTGAATCGCCCCCGCTCAGGTACGTCTATGGTGAAGTACCCTATGACTGATGGTCATTTTATAATTCCGGCTGGTAGACTTTTCCTACTCGGCAACAAAAGAATTCGTCAGCTGTTTATCTCTCTAGCCTGGATGCTATGCAATATTCCGCAGGCCATTATGGCCACTCTAGCTTCTTAAAACATTAAATTCGGTATTACTTGACTGGAGATACAGGACAGGCACCTTTGTGCATGCGTACAAAAATCAATTAGTTTATAGATATATCAACGACCGCAATTAGTCGCTGAATGCACCCGTACTAACCGAAAACTATATATGACTATTTCCCTTCCTCTATCGATTTAAACAACAAAAACTGTTTGACTAAGGCTTTCGGTTCGTTGACAATTGGGATGATAAACCACCACTCACTACACTAGCTGTTTAAAAAATACTACTATTAACCGGTTGTATCTCTTCATATTATTTCCCCAAATGAAAGAAAACCAGCTATCAGATGTTCCCTTGTTGGCTATCTACATGTTAAAATTACCCAAATTTCCATTTTTACTTTACTCCAATTTTACTAATCTGGACATCCTTTAGCTAGAAACTTCCAGATTTCTAGGTACTCCACCCAGCAGATCTTTCCACTAAGCTACTACGCTTATTTTTCAGCTAATTGTCTCTCCTATACTTAGGTCTATACAAAAATATACTAATCCTGTCTTCATCCCCTTTTTCCCCTCGACTAACAAGTAGTGCGTATTTTGTTTCCCTGACCATCGAAAAATACTCTTGACATCTAGTAACCCCGATTAAGTCGAGCCTTGTTCTTACAATCCCTACTAATTAATACCAAATAATCTGTCGATTTTACCTAAATTTTCCTACACCGATACGTCCCTGTTAAGAAAATCAATTTGCTCCTTATAGAAGAGGCGGGTTTCGCTAGTTGCGTTATGCCAAAACTCTCAATTTTCTAATTGCCAAAACAAAAAATAAAAAAAAATACCTTCTACCTCGAATTTTACCTCACTTCAGAATACAATACAATACTAGTCATTCCGCAAATTTTCTTTCCCATGTGATTCGATTGCCAAATTTAAATAGAACTTCTCTATCTCTACTAAAACAATTTTATAAATTTTGACATTACTACAGTTTTACTACTTTAGCTGGATATATCAATAATTTCATCAGAGCACCATCGCACACATACATCTTACATAACATAAAATTTCTCAAATCTAGCTTCCCGTAACCCTAGACCTGTGAAAACATTTTTAAACACTTATTATACATTTTACTTTCATTTTTCCAAGTTACTTTCACTTTGTTGTCATCTTGTATCGGTTACTTTAGTGATTTTCGTCACTACCTACTTAGCGACGGAACTATTTGTGGTCGAAAAATTCTCGTCCTTCCGAATATATCCATCAAATCCACCTGCAACTCGATAACTGGACTAATATAAGCTTATCATCAATATTTTTAACAGATATGACAGAAATCCCTACCTAATTCTGGGTTTCTCCCTGAACAAAACGGCTATAATCGTAATTTCTAAAATAATCGTCTCTACAATATTTACTATCAAACTGTATGGGGTTTACGTTATACTACTGATTCATTGTTCGGATATATCCATCACCCTGTCTTTGGCTCGCAAGAGCCTTCGTTTTCCCCAACTAAACTTTATCTGAATAAATGTACTAGTATTAAGAAGGACTTCGATAACTTCAAATAACATTCGATATCTTTTCTTACTCTACCGTTTGACAAAATCGGACAACTGGACACTACTTCAATCGAGCTTTTGTCAGTAACTTGTGGGCAAAATTTGAGTTTAGCTTGTTTAAACAAAACAAAATACCCTTTTTCTCTCGGACGGAAGCTGTACCTAAACACCTTTTTACAACACCTGCGGTAAGAGAGCTGTTTACTACAAAATCTCAATCATTTTCTTTTTATTACCATGGCCCAACCACGTAATAAATACACAGTCGGTCTATTAAAATGTGTATTTTGTTTCCTCGACTTTACTATTTACTCCGCTTTCTATAGATACGCAAATTAACATTACTTCCCCTTGTGTACTAGGGCCGGTTCATAAAACTATTATTTGCTTTCAACAAAACCAGCTTGAAAACATGACCTTTTCTCAATTGTACCCTTAATTTATTTATTACTATATTACCAAGCTTACTTTAGAGCCTCCAAGTTTCACATCTGACAATATTATCCTAAATACACCCAGAAATTTACAGAATTTTTCTTTGTTGCAAGCACGCACATTTATTACCTAGTTTCACAGTGTGCCATAATCTTCCCATAACCACAATTTTGAGATAGCTAAACTAATATAATTTCAAATCAGTCCCAATAATGGAACTTCGGCTGATTCCTATCTTGACCTAATAAATTACTAATAATTATAAACAACGTGCTTCCAACAACCTAAATACAAATACTTCAATCCTTTTACCTAGTGAAATATGGGGCTTCAAAATGCTTCCAATAATGTATCGCATCTCCGGACATTCGATAAAACCTTACAATATTTTCATATTTACCTTGGTACTTGCTATATTTACTATTTAACTACTGTTTCTCTTTTCTACACTAATCTACCAAAGATTATATTTCAGACAGGAGTCCACTACTCATATGGTTACCATTTACCTTAAATTTCATACTGAAAAATTTCTAAAAAAAAAAACAAAATTATCTGCCTACTGCGTGGATATTTTCTCATGTCCGAAATAATTCTTTTAACGACTTTTTCAAAGCCGGAGCTCCCCGGTCACCACTTCAGAACCTGTGCGACTCCTACCCTCTCTTTGACTTTACTAATAATTATAAACTTATTATTGGCTCAAAAATTTACTATAAAGAACATAAATTCCTTCCTTTTTCTTTATCTAATTAACAAACAAATAAGTCCCTACATAAATAAGCTCCAACGGCAGTCTCAAAAACTTTCACGATACTCACAGCATATCTTTGCTTCCTTGACATGTTTAATTTTTCAAAAAACAAACAAACCCATTATACCTGACACCATTTGTAACAAGCTGGTCGATGTGTTCTACAGGCTTCGCGGAACTTGCTTAATTCTTCAGTTATCTCGAAAGGGAGTCTAAAGTTTTACTACTGAATCGATTTATCTGTCGCGGGGTTCGAGATATGCTGTGATTGACGTATAAAAAGAGTATTGACTTACCGTGGGTTATCTTATCCTGAATCTCGAGGTAGGGACGTATTCCTGGGACACTTCTTATATGCTAACACTGAGAGGGTAGTTGGGCGGATTTGCACGAAAACACAGCACTTTTAGGCAAGGGTTTTTAATAACAAATAAATAGAATTTAGAAACGTAAACAAAATAGAAATGCAAAATACTGAAATAATATTTGACCTAAGAAAACGACTGACTACAATACTAATGAACTCTAAACTGAATGACTCTATATAAAACAACTAACGGCGTCTACTTCGAGCCCGAGAAGCGTACTTTACCCTGCCTGGGTGGTGTGCCCTCATACTGTGGGGAGAAGCCCCAAATAAATACAAATAACCACGTATATAATAATAATAATAGTTTATTGAAATAGGCATTACCTAATATACATATACATTTACTCAATTAATATACAAATACATCTACTTAAGCATCCAACATACCAATTATTACAAATTGTACATATACAAACACATCACAGACACATGGTAGCACCAACTATACGACATTATCTGTCAACATGACCATTTTTCAAATTTTCAAGTAGATGCTTTTTAAATGCACAAATAGTGTTACACTCCCTAATATTTTTTGGCAATAAGTTATATTCCCTAAAACCATCAGAAAACAAATAACGCATATACTTGGTGGAATTTTTCCTCTCAATATATAACTGATCATTAGCTCTAGTTCCATGATCATGGATTTCATAGTTATACTGAACAAACTGATCAAAATAGGATGGTGCCCGACCATGCAATATTTTAAAAATAAAAATCAGGGTACAAAATTGTAAACGTTGTTTTACACTAAGCCAGTTTAATACTTCTAACATCAACACAATCGGCGTATATTTACCACACTCTAGTATAATCCTCATACCTCTATTTTGTAATTTTTGCAACATGTTAATACTGTTATTATCAAGAAAGTTTAATATGCTGGCACAATAATCGAAGTAGTATCGCGAGAGACTGACTTTTCTTCAGTCGAAACTTTCCAAGTAAAGTTTCTTTGCTATAAAATTTAAATAAACTAATCCCATTGGTTGTTAAAGTGCGTTTCTTCTCTCTGTCTAGTACCGCGAACCATGACCTGTTTCTGTCACGGTGGCCAATCAAAATACTGTTTACTAGCTAGTGACCTAAAACCCTTAGATATTATCCTCGTCTCAAAGTGAGATGGGGTTACGACTTACTCTACTGTTATTATTCCTGGAAAACCCCATAAAAAACCAGGAGGACCTATGCCTTTGCACTATTGTCTATATGAACATACAAAAGATCTTACTTCGAAGAACTTCCAAGTACCACCATAATTCATTACAATTTACTGGCTTTAATTAGTTACGCCCAATTGGCGCTTTGTGTCCTCAACATTGTTCCGTGTCCAGGGATGCACGGAATTAGACATCCATAAAATGTTTCACTAACTCTGTTAGGCCCGAACAATTATCAATACTATTTATGACCCAAAATGACATCTTTGCTACAGAACCAGAGATGGTTCTACAAAATCTATCTATTTGAGCCAGATGTTGCCTTCGAAATATATTTAACTTACAGACAAAAGAGCCACTTGACGTTTATCGTGGGCTTTTGTTACATTAATATGGAATTAAATAACCTGTATGCATGGCTCTGTGATAATAATTTGAAAGTGAATATTGATAAATGTAAATGTTTAGGGAAAAAATATACTTTAAATAAGTTATTGATAGAAGACTGTATTAAGTTAAATAATAAAAATTTACAAAAAGTAGATCAAATAAAGTATCTATGTGTGATGTTGGACGAATGTATGAGTTTTAAACAGCATACGGTGTACATTGTTAAAAAAGTTGCCAAAAAAATCAATTTCTTAAGTAGAATATCTAAAAATTTATCATTTTTCACGAGACTGACCATTTATAAAACGATAATTGCACCACATTTTGAGTATTGCTCCACGATTTTGTTATTTTTAAATAATAATGAGATCCAGACGCTGCAGAAAATGCAAAATAAAGCTATGAGGATTATTTTACAGTGCAGCAGATATACTCCAATACAGTATATGTTAAACACATTAAATTTTATGAATATAAAACAAAGAACTTTATTTAGAACATTACAATTTGTGTATAAAATGAAAAACTTCTTATTGCCTGACTATTTGCATAGTAAACTAACTTATGTAAGGGATGGACATGATTATAACACTCGTCAAAGAGATGACTTTTATATAGAAAATCATAATTTGTTGAGAACTGGTAGATCATTGTTCTATCAGGGCCTTAGGGAATATAATAATTTACCAGTTTTTATAAAGAATTTTAATGGACCTCTTGATCATTTTAATAAGTTAATTGTTAACTATATTAGGACACTACCACCATAGATTTTTATTATTATTATTTATCTGTGTACATTTTTGGTGTTTGTCACTTGTATTTGTATTTTATGTTTTTTATGTTTGTATGTATAGCTATTTGCTAAATAAATGTATTATTATTATTATTATTATTATTATTATTATTAAGATTTCAACAAATCTTGATATTCAAAATCAAATTGAGAGGTTTTGGCTAGTAGAAGAAGGTCCTTCTTGTAAGCAATACACAAAGGAGGAGTCAGAATGTGAGAAAACCTTTTTAAATTCTATTCGCAGGGATAGTCTAACTGGGAGATTTTTAGTAAATCTACCACTTCGTGACAATCATAGGGAACTTGGGGAGTTCAAACAGATTGCAGTCGATTGATTTTACAGCATTGAACGTAAATTAGTAAAAAATCCAAATTTAAAATCTCAGTATTGCGCGTTCATGGAAGAATATGCTAAGCTGCGGCATATGACAAAAATTAGTTCTGGCAAGCCTATTGAGGGTAGGGATGCCGCCATACTAAAAAAATATCGATATTTGGTATCGATCCGGATCGAATTATTTTATATCGATCCCTCTCGGTATCGGTTATCAAAGTATCGATACTCGATACCCTAAAGCCCATGGTTGTTTTCTGAAAGACAGAGTCCCTCAAAAAATATATAACTGCGTAATCTGAGTCGGGCCAGCGGATCTTTGCATACAGTATCACGCCCGCACGCCAGCCCGACTTTATTTAGTAAGATTTTTTTAAAAAGCAATTACTGCATAGTGGTTATTGTACTCCTCCATCTCACCGATATAGAAGTTTCTATTTCTGTGCTCCATCCCTATCTTATGGACTAATACCTGTCGTATAGTGATTTCCGATCTCCGAATTCTGCTGTTTACTACGCGAAAAATTTAACACAGTTGACTAAACAGTAAACACTGCACTTAAAAATATTGTGAATTATTCGGATCGATGCCGTATCGATACTAGCATATTTTTCCTCCGATACTGCCTAGTATCGAACGACCGAAAGATCGATACAAAATATCGGGTATCGGCTACAAAAATATCGATACTATAAAATATCGATAGTATCGCGGCATCCCTAATTGAGGGTGTGCAATTCTATTTACCACATCGTGGCGCAACCAATGACTCATCCTAAACTACAAAACTTAAGATAGTATTCGACGGTAGTAGCAAATCTACTTCAGGTTTATCTCTCAATGATGTGCTCAAGGAAGGTCCATGTATTCAAGATGAACTTTTTTCAATTTTAATTAGATTAAGAAAGTACGGCATTGTTCTCACGGCGGACATCGCAAAAATGTACCACCAAATAGAAGTCACAAAAGACCATACAGATCTTCAATGTATAGTATGGCGTTCAGATCCTAGTCAACCACACCATATATAATTCTCTAAAACACTTATCTTTAAATTAAAAAAATAATAACTGTGCTCCTACGGCAGACCATGAAATTATGTGCCCATGGTTGTATATATTATAGTACTATTGTACACTTCTCCATAAATTTTCATGCCGTGATCGCAATGGCAAAGCGAGTTATATAATTTTGTAAGACACTTATCGTAAATTAAAAAAAAACATAATAATAACTGTGCTCCTCCGGCAGACCGTGAAATTCGGTACCCATGGCTGTAAATATAGTACTATTCTACACTTGTCCACAAATTAAGCCATGATCATAACGCCAATGTAAGTTATTTTATAATTTTCTAAACACTTATCGTTCAACAAAAAATATAATAACTCCATCAGACATTAAAATTCTGTACCCATAGCCGTACATATGGTACTATTGTACACTTCTCCATAAACTTTTAGGCCGTAATCACAATGCCAAAGTGACATATCTAATTTTGTAAAACCTTTATGGTAAATAAAAAAAAAATAACAGAGCTGCTCCTCGTAATTCTGTATACATGAATATATATATTTTCAAACCAATAACTGAAGATACTATTAGCTGTGTGTAAAATATTTCATAAATATGTACCCACTACACAAATTATTTTTATTTAAAGAGTTTCTCATAGGCCAAAACTCCAAACTGATCATTAACTCTAATATTGGTAGAAATTGACTTGTAGCGATAGGTGTGGTAATACGGTAAGCAGACCGACCACTAAGGAACTCGATCCAATGAAGTGGCTAGCCTCGGCATAAATGCATGATCTATTTCGAATGAAAACTCTCTACGTCAGAATTCGTGGCTGGAATTTCGTGGGCAACTTCACACACAAAATTACCGGTCCTAATATTACCGAACACTGTCAACCTCTATTTATACGAAACAACTAGGTTTAGGGTATGTTATTTTTGACTTAGAATTTTATATTTTTTGAAAATGCAAAAACATATAGGGTGTTTCCCTTAAAATAAGCAAGTTGACATATTATTATTATTATTATTATTATATACATCCGGTATGGCCGGAAGTAGAAAATAGCCGCAAATATTTTTAAAAGATAGATCGCCTGCCAAAATAATATCTGTCAAAATTTCAAATTTATATTCCTATTAGTGGAGTTGGAGATACGTCTAACAGTCGGTCACCGTGAATGACCCTGTATATTAATAATATGCTGAATTATTATATTTGTAATTTTTTTCTGCGTATACTGAATGATGCGTATGATGAAAAGTTGAATATTTTTGGCAAAAAATATTGAATGTTAGTATACATATATAGACAATTTTTAAATAACAAATCAAAACTCCTATCAAGTGTACTATGTTTAAAAGATCTTATACGTAGCTCAACAAAAGTTTTTAATAATATAGATGCAATTTTCAGTTTTTCTGCTATAGCTTCAAAATAGAACAAATTAAACAAACTTTTTAAATATAATCTTATTCAGCAATAATTTACACATATTTATCTCTTTTGCATCTCATGACTCTGTATACATATACTGAAAGTATGATATCCAAAGATTATTAGTCATCTAAAAAATGAGACTGCTTAATATTCAGAATTGGGTGGTATAGTGATTAGAATGACATTAATAAAATCTCTTAGAATATATAAAGAAAATATATATTCTAAAATATTAAATATTTATGATGTTTGATGAGGATTATTATTGCTAAAATGGTTAAAGAGTATCCTATTGATTTATGTTTTTTTTTTCTAAGGTAAAGATCAAGGACAAAATGTAAGAGAAAAGGCTAAACAATTGGTGAATTTATTAAAAGATGATGAAAGATTGAAAAATGAGCGGGCAAGAGCATTGAAAGCAAAAGAACGCTTTGCTCAAAGTGCTAGTGGTTTTGGAAGTGATGGAGGTCTAGATACCCCAACTAGTCCCAAATATCCTGCGTTTAGAGGTGACTGGAACAGTAAAGACACAGGTCAGTAAATTAATACTATTTTTAAGAGAAAACGGCTGAACTTGAGTAATTTCGTTCCTTATAGAAATGAATTGAAATGAAATGTTTCCTCATTGAAATGAATCAAAAGACAGTATAAGAAAATAATTAAATCTTTAAGTAAACATAACCAATAGGTAGCACAAATAAAGAGTATGAAATCTTCTTACATAAGGTCAGGTTAAAAAACAAATAAAAAAGCGAATGAATGCTTATAAAGAATTAATATATAATATTTTCATAATATAATTCAAACATTTTTGGAAATTTACTGGATATTTAAAACAAATTTGAAATATTTAGTCAAAATGAAAGTAGTAATTTAATAAAGTCAATGTAAACAGTCAATAGAACAACTATATTTAAAATGTCATAGAAACGAGATTAAAGATGAAAGGGAGTTAATAAAATAATAACAGTAGGTTGTGGAAAGTTTTAAAAGCCATTTTACAAGAAATTTTAATATCAAACTAATAAAGAAAAGGTATTACTTAGTACTTACTTAGTATTTATTTAAAATCACAAGTCAAAATTTAAAATAATTTGTAATGATGTCAGGACCGAACAATCAATCAAAGCTTGATTTGAAAATAGACGCCGATTTTTGCTTGGAAAGAGAAAAACAAAAAAATGTTGTTTAAATGGTGTCGAATGTTGCAAGGAAACGCGAATATACGCATGTGCATTGTGTTCGTCTCAACGTAACAAAAATTAAATTTAAAAGTAAAATATTAACTACAATGTAATAATAATTTAGGTTAAGTTTACCTTGTGAGAAATGGTGTTCAAGATTTAAAACAATAAAACAAGTTTAAAGTGAAGTGAAGACTTCTTCAGTTTTTTAAACAAAAGTGTAGTATTCCTGTGGAAAATCCAGAGGATGAATGTGCTGAAATAAAGCAAACATTTGAAGATAAGTTAAATATCACTAAATTGACAGATCAGCCAGCTAGAGTAAAGAATTAGCAACCTAAGCGTTCCACAAAGCATCAAGAAATGTAGTAGCAGAGGTGAATGTTAAGCCAAGGTATTCAGATAAAAGGTGGGCCCAAGGCCAGAAGGTGGAATAGAGAGTTAAGAAATTGGGAAAACGAGTGAAAACGGGACTATAAGAAATATAAAGGTAGAAAGATCAATTTATTATTAGATGAGTAAAATTAATACATATAATGAATTGTTATTAGATTTTTGAATAGTATAAGATGAATGACTGACTAGAGATAAATATCAGACTAGAGAGTAATATCAGGGTCTATGAAGAGAATAAGACGGTCAGCCACTAAATAAATTGTAAGCTTACAAAATTAACGTCCACTATCGGTGCGCCATCTCTGAAAGAGAATACACTTGTGGAAATTGGAAACAACTCACCGAAAACTATAGTCATTTTTGTATGGTTATATTTTTTAAACGCTTTTATCAATTTAACCAAATTTTTTCATTAAGCCATTATTGGACTGTAATGTAGGATAGGTCAATTGTCATATAACACGGTTAAATATCTACAGGGTGATGTGTAAGAACGTGTTTTTTTGCCAAAATATAAGCAGATATCTGGGATGCACGCAAAGTGGGGAAATAATTTTTATTGTATCAAAAGATAGTTTTATTTGTGCTTAAAAAAATGTTTTTTGAAAATCCTTTCTACCTAGATTGGTTTCCAAATTATACCAGTTTTTGTAAACCATTGCATTTGTGATTGATCACAGGTGCGGTTTTTTTAAAATAAAACAAGTTGGCTTTGAAATGAAAATCGATCCTGTCACCTATCAGGATGATGTTATGAAATTATAAGAGTTCGTGGAGGCCCCACCAGATATTCCTATTTGCCTAGAGTCCTATTTTTTTATTTTTTTGTAACATTTCTAGTTCATGTTTTTTGATTTTATTAATAAATAAGAACTTAAATTTTGTATATAATTTTTTAATTATAACAGAGACTTATACATCTACAAAGACGTTTCACCTATATGGACGACTTGAAGCCGAAAAGTTACTGGCCATTCGTAGATGGCTCTGCTGGAATTTTACCAGCAGCGCTTGCAGTATTGTCCATTGGAACTAAATTGGACATTCTCAACAATTGTTTCCACCATTTAATGCCAGATGTTGCTAAATAAGATTGACTGCACATGTATAGGTACTGTTGCCGTTGCCGTATTTATTATATTCATAACTGGTGTGAAATATTATTTGTGAATGTTTTCGTAACAGTTGTCTACCAAATACTTCGGATTTGATATACTTACATTATAAAAATCAAATTACAATAATACCAATTTAAAACATTCTCTAAATGATAGTTTTGCAAATGTAGTCTACAAAAGCCTAATGTATAAACGTGTCATTAGTAACACATTTGATTATTTCATGGCATGTCACCCGGGCATCCCAGGATCGATCCGTAGTCGATAACAATCTTTTTCTTAAGAATTCGTGCCATATGGACGTGATGCATACACATTGTCTAGTAAATATGTACCCAATATCTACACAATTTGTAAGTTTGGGACTTTTGTTGTTGTTTGTGGTATTCGTATAACGATAATATAAGGTTATAGGTAGGTATACTGTGCCGACTAAAAAAGTAGGTATTTAAATTACATTACATTACATAGATGTATAAGTCTCTGATTACATTAATATTGCATAAAGTATATGGAAATATCTCGAACTATATAAATTAGTAATTTGTGTAAACACAATGAATATAAGGGTTGATGTGTTCATACTAAAACACTGAATACAGAGGGTTAGTTGCATATAATAATAGTTTTAAAGAATGTGTACAAAATTACACCGTTAAAGATCGTAGAATGTTTGAACTGTTGGTGTTTTATTTAGGTTTCTGTATCTTGACAATCTCGTTTATTTTTTATAGCTTTTTTTTAGGTAATAACCAAAGTCTAGGTACATACGCTTTGTAACTAATCAACTAAAATGTCACTATTTTGTAGAGGATAATTTTAGTTGCTGAAATAGAATTTTAAAACGTTTTTATGGAGTCCAATTTTACAAAATTCTTTGGTGCAGTGAGGTAGGTACTTATATACATACATCTGTCGGTAGGTATCTGTCGCTGCTATGACCTCATTTTTATATCTCTTAATATAAATCCAAAGGTTACAGAATATAACTATATCAGTTGCTTGCTCTTCTCCGTCAGAACTTTTTTTTTCGAGATCACAATCGTGCCGCCGCTATCGGCCATCTACGTTCGACAGCAAAATCTCCTCGTTACGAGAGACATTACAAAGATAGTTTGGTTTTGCGACGAGAATATTTGATTACAGGGATTTTCCAAAAGTGCAGCATTAAATTATATAAATTGAAATTATTCAATGGGTAGAACTATGTTCAAAAATACATCATACTAATTATTTATATTTAAATTGTGCCTAAGTAAAAGATGAAACACTTTTGGAAACTGGTGTCTATACCGAGTGGCTAAAAGTATCTAAGTGTCCTATTAGATTATTTCAGAGACCACTTGGATTTAAATTTTGAAATTGGTTACTCTGGGTTTTTTGGGTATGTTTTCCTCAAATAATATAATGACGTCCCTGTAGCTCTTCCGGTTACACTGAAAGTTGACGTCAACTTTGTTATTTGCAATGGAACACCCAGTTTATTATTGCATTTTTGGATTTTAGTGTTACTTTCATCAAGTTTCCCTATTCCTAAAGTTAACCATTTTCGAGATATTTAATTTTTTTTATATGTATATATTTTATAGTTTAAAACCCCATACTTTTTATATTAAGAAAGATAGAGCGGTCATATTCACAGGGGAGTCAGTTAAATTCATAAGCTTTCTAATCATATCTTCAGGTTTGCGGAATCTCCCTTTACGGGGTGGTAAAAATTTAATACCACGTTAGGTCAACTGCAAGCCATAAAAACTTGAATTTTTACATGGGACACCGTGTATATTGCATTTTTGGATTCTACATATATTTTATTACGGTCACTCATCAAGTTTCCCTATTCCTAAAGTTAACTGTTTTCGAGGTATTTAATTTTATTAAAAAAAAAATCCAAAATCGTAACTTAAAACCCTGTGTTGTTTATATCAAGAGCGATAGAACGACAATATTCACAAGTGAGAGAGTTAAATCCATAAACTGCATAAACTTTCTAATCATACCATCAAAGTTATTGATGGATTTATGGATTGAATAATATACAGGGTGTACCACTTAAAATAACAAGGTTGACGTCAACTTCCGGTATAGCCGGAAGAGCTGCAGGGACGCCATTATTTCATTTGAGGAGAGCGTACCCAAAAACCTCAGAATACCAAATTTTAATAATTAAATCCAAGTGGTCTCTGAACTAATCTGAATATCATTCATATAATCTATACTATTATTTACAAAAATCACAAATGCTGTAATTTGCTGGATGCTGTCCAGGTTTTTATATTTTGCTTAACAAATTTTAATGTAAAATAAATGGAGGATCTGATATAAAAATTAATAAAATAGCCCAAAGGAAAATTTTACCTTGAGGTATCTCTAAGAGTTATATTTACGAAATGATTTTTTAGTGTTTTCCCAATATTTTCGTGGCAAACTAATTCCTCAAATTTACTAACATCTTCTAATACTACGACAAATTATCCATGATGTTTCTAAATGGTACAATTAATACCCCTGATTTTGTGCTACTATAGGATAAGATTACAGAACGTGGCTTGTCTAGTTGCTAAAATTGCTACAAATTTCACAGGAATGTTGTAATAGTATATTATATACCTAGGTTGAGAAGTGAGATATTATTGACCGAGAAATTTTATATCCTGAGGCGCGTAGCACCGAAGGATATAATTTTCGAGGTAAATAATGGCCTTCTCAACCGAAGTATATATAGTATTTTTTTTACTACTAATAGCCGAATTAACACCAGAAGATCTTATTTTTATTTTAAAATCAGACATTTCCCCTATTACTCAAACATATCGAAATATCAAGTAGGTGAAATGTCAAACTGATGCATGAAATGTCAAACTGATGGGTTTCAATACAATTTATTATTAACCTATGTAAATAATGAATTATTATTTACGTAGGTCAATAATGAACTACTTCTCATTACACAAATGAGGTAAATAATAAGGTTTTCTCATGTTAGTAGTAAAAAAAACCACATTTTCTTAAAAAGTATTCGGTTACAAATTGCAAGGGACAGCTACCCTCACTATAATATACCACAGGCATTTTTGCAAAAAATAAAATAAAAGAAAACATTAATATATAATTACTTGTTTTTCTCATTCTATATCAATCGCACACAACACTTTACAGGTCGAGCGTGAGCCCCTGTGTAAGTAAAACGTTTGAGTGCCGAACGGTACCCGAGTGGGGTAACTTATTTAATTCTTATATAACTAATATTATACTTTTTTTTAATCTTCAGTCACTACCTATATATACTATCATATATATATATACAGGGTGTTTCATTAAGGGTGGCGAGGTACCATATATCAAGAACTAATAGTCGTAGAGCTTCGGGGAAAAAAGTTTCCCAAGAAAAGTGACCAAGAGAAATTGCTGGAAATAGTTTTAAAGTTCCTAACTCTACCGCAAGGGGGCGTAACTGCTATGGTCAGATTAAAAAAGGCGATTTGCGGAAAAATGTCCCCACATAAGGTGTCAAAAAAATACCACCAAAGTAATGATATTAAAGTTTTGCATCTTTTTTGTCTAAGACTTTTTTCTGTGGGATGTCAAATAAGAGCAGGAGGGAGGGGGGAAATGTTTAAGGATTAAAGTGTCTATAACTTTACTGTCGCTTAACCGAATTTTGTAAACTAGGTCTCGTTTAAGAAAGGAATCTTCGTTGTTTAAAATAAGAAAATAACCACATCATATTGATTTTTGCAACCCTCGCTAGAGGGCGTTATTTGAAAGAATCACAGTTTTTTCAATTTTTCTCCGTAATTTCAAATATAACCATATAAATTTTATAGCACAATCGGAAAGTAGATAAAATTTGAAAAAAAATCGTGAAAACCACAGTTTGATATCTTTATTCGTTCCGGAGTTATTGGCGAAAATCATAATTCGTTAAAACGTTAATTGAAGATATAATTATTTTCAAATTCAGAGGTCCAGTTTGCCATGACAAACAACTTAATTTATTTTTTTTTTATTTTGTTTATGTCCGTGCCTCCCTTCACATTTCATATAAGCCTAAATTTATAAATACGGTAATTTCAATAATTATCTAGATACCAGGTTTCCATGGAAACAAAACAAATTTGAAATAACTGTCAATTAGTTCAAGTATTATCTGTTGTCAAAATTTTGTCTAATTCTTTTTGAATTTTTGCTGACCTTTTTATAAAATTTTGAACTGAACCTCCAAAAAATGGATTATACTAATATCGAGGCTTACGATATGCTTGCCGTATATTTCCAGTGTTTTGAAAATGCACCTCTAGCGGCACGTGAATATGCTGCAACGTATCCTGAACGAAGACATCATGGAAGGAAAGTGTTTTGACGACTGGCAGTACGTTTAAGACAAACGGGTAGTGTACGATCCATTGCAGTTCCCATGAGAAGAGGTCCAGTAAGCAATGAAGACAATATTATAAATATTCTTGCGATCGTAGAAGCGTATCCACACATAAGCATAAGAGAAATTTCTTTAGATTTAAATGTAAGTTGCGCTTCAGTGTTCCGAATTTTAAAAGACTAAAAACTGCATCCTTATCATTTAGTTTTACACCAGGCTCTGTCCGATTCCGATTTTGACAGTCGGTTCGACTATTGTTATTGGCTAAGAGATATGTACTATGAAAATCCCCAATTCATTTCCCGAGTTTTATGGACTGATGAAGCCACTTTCACTAATTGTGGCAGAGTTAATTTACACAATACGCACTATTGGTCAAAAACGAATCCTCATATTGGATGCGGGAAGTGGATCATCAGAATAAGTAGAGCATTCACGTGTGGTGTGATATTTTAGGAGATAGAATTATCGGATCGTTTATTTTGAATGGGCATCTAAATGGCGCATCATATTTAGATTTTTTGGAAAATGAGTTGTCTATCCTTTTAGAAGATGATCCCTTGAATGTTAGAAGATCATTGTGGTATCAACATGATGGTTGTCCGGCTCATTTCTCTCAAGGAGTCCGTGATTTTTTAAATTTTAATTACCCAAATCGCTGGATTGGAAGGGGTAGTTTGTTTCCGTGGCCACCTAGATCCCCGGATTTAACTGTCTTAGATTTCTACTTATGGGGCAGAATAAAAGACATTGCTTATAAAATACGACCAACAACACATGACAACATGATTGAGAGAATTGAAAAAGCTGTAACTTCGATTGTACGTGCTGAAATTGCAACTGCTGTATCTAGTTCTTTAGAAAAAATTTATAATTGTATTTTGCAAAACGGAGGTCATTTTGAACATTTATAAACTGTTTGTGTATGAAGTTTTTCATGGTTTAAATGTTATTGCCGTTGATGTTAATGTTATTTTTGTTATTGTTTTGGCCCGTTGGCCTTTAAACACGCTCCAAATTTTATATTCACATGGTTTGGACCAGTCCTAAGCCTGGATGAAGTGTGAAGGGAGGCACGGACATAAACAATATTAAAAATAAATTGAGTTAAGTTGTTTGTCATGGCAAACTGGACCTCTGAATTTGAAAATAATTATATCTTCAATTAACGTTTTAACAAATTATGATTTTCGCCAATAACTCCGGAACGAATGAAGATATCAAACTGTGGTTTTCACGATTTTTTTGCAAATTTTATCTACTTTCCGATTGTGCTATAAAATTTATATGGTTATATTTGAAATTACGGAGAAAAATTGAAAAAACTGTGATTCTTTCAAATAACGCCCTCTAGCGGGGGTTGCAGAAATCAATCTGATATGGTTATTTTCTTATTTTAAACAACGAAGATTTCTTTCTTAAACGAGACCTAGTTTACAAAATTCGGTTAAGCGAAAGTAAAGTTATAGACACTTTAATCTTTAAACATTTCCCCCCTCCCTCCTGCCCTTATTTGACATCCCACAGAAAAAAGTCTTAGACAAAAAAGATGCAAAACTTTAATATCATTACTTTGGTGGTATTTTTTTGGTACCTTATGTGGGCACATTTTTCCGCAAATCGCCTTTTTTAATCTAACCATAGCAGTTGCGCCCCCTTGCGGTAGGGTTAGGAACTTTAAAACTATTTCCAGCAATTTCTCTTGGTCACTTTTCTTGGGAAACTTTTTTCCCCGAAGCTCTACGACTATTAGTTCCTGATATATGCTACCTCGCCACCCTTAATGAAACAGCCTGTATATATTACACTACCTATATATACTATACTCATGATACAACTACACTAATATGCTCATAACTTGACCAAATTTCGTTTGTTCTGCGCCCGACGTCATTCTTGATGCAAAAATGGCGAAAATTCAAATGTCTTACTGTCAGCATGACTGTCAGTGATATAATTATTTTCGTGTTTGTCAATTGTATTCCCGTATTATAATTGTGAGGCCCGAGGGTTATCAAGTTGTAATTTTTATATTATAGAGTGGTATTTATTTACAGTAGTGCTTCTTATTATCTCTTCAAATTATAAAATTTACGTTAGAATTATATTCGGTAGGTAGATCGGTACACAGAATGCGATTTGAATTAAAATAAGAAAGATTGATATTAATCAACTATTATTTTAGTTTCCTTGTATGAATCGTGTATTATAATTCCATAATCGACGTTTATTTTATTATGTTATCTTTGTTTACAAGTATTTTATTTAATTTTGTATCATAACTGACGTCACGCTCATCGATAGACCACGCCCCCATGCGCATAGGCATATCAGTGTAGTTGTATCATGTACTATACTATATACGCATTTTTGATATGATTATTAAAAAAAAAAAACTATACATTTTTATAGTTTTTATTTGAGCCGTGACTATTTTTGCTATTTATTTATAGCCGCAGTTGAATATGTATTCTATGAGGGCCACTATATTAGAACAAATAATTAGTAAAATTTGAGAATATCTATGCATCTGATCTTATTATAGTTGTTCGTACATATAAGAAAAGCTTAACTTAATATACCCGGAAATTTTAATAATTTCATTTTAATAGGCGGCTCATCAAAATAAATTTTTTCAATAAACATGTACCTATAACTGACCTGAGATAAGGTCACCAGGACCGGCCTTGCGCAATCGGTTTAGACAGAGCCGTCTTTAAAAAATTCTTGTGTAAATAGTTACAAAATTCTTGATTTGTAATAAATGAAGTAACACATTTTAGCATCATTAGTGTTTAAATAAGTTTTAGCACAATATATGCAATTTTGTCTGGACAATTATTGTAATATACTTCAGCCCTTCAGTGAGTTTTAAATTTCGATGATAATTACTAGTTTTCATAGACAATTTAATTTATATATAAAAAATCGCATATGCCACAGTGCAATTGTCACTTTGACATCGACAAAAGTTACCTGCAACTTTTAGAGTGACAAATGCACTAGTGGTTCTTTCACCTAATCATTTTTTAATCAATTATCGTGGTGTCCGTTGCCAAAATAAATAGTTTGACATTTTTGTCAACAACTTATTGAATTATTAAACACTAACAATGAATCGATTCGGTGAGTCTACGAACAACGAAATTAGTCAAATTGTTAATACCTGTGTACCTGCTAATACAATTCCGACTCGACCATCAATCTGGTGACAATTTTCTACTTTTTGTGATGCAAAAGGATATAAATTTGAGCCAGATACTTCCATCGAGATATTGAATATAATATTGCAAGATTGGGTTTTAATATGCGAAAATGTGACGGAAAAGACTACAACGAAGCGGTAGTTAAAACATTTTGGAATACCACCGCTAAAATGCTACAAATTCACCGACCCACAGTTTAATTCATCACAAGCTGCATGTAACGCTAAACATAAAATCCTTCAGTTGCATTCACGTTTCTAAAATTTCTTATTCATTAAATTCTCCTGCCGAATTACACTTGATGTTTGTATTGATACTGGGTAAATTTGTATTGTTTAAATTTTAAACTGTTTCCTTTAGCAATTTGAATCTGTCAACCAAAAAACGTTCCACCTTTGGTGTCGCGTTTTTAATAGTTGACAGTTTTTCTCGTCTAATTGCTAGGCAACAGTTTCTCATTAAACAATCCAGATTTATCCGGTAAAATATAAACCTCTTGTGCAATTATAAGTGATAATTGAACCACCTAATTCATTTGTAATTTCTACTTAAATGTTGAAAAAAATAAAAGAATTTTCAGTTTTAACCACAAGCAATGTCACAGTTTGGCAGCACTTTTAATCTTTTGTCTCAATAATCTGCTGTCTTAATGGACTAACTTCCAATACTGGACTCATCCTGTTTAACAGATTAAGCATATTCTGTTAAACGCAGCAATGTTTGGAAAAAATTGCAATTAACAAAGAAACTTTCGGTACCTAGCTATCATAATATTCTTATTTTTTACTCTTATTACTTGTGTAAATATAGCGTCGATTCAGCCCTGAATTTCTGTTTCACTTCATTTCATAAATTGATAATGGGGGTTATGATGGAACGTAGTAAGACAAATCTGTTATAATAACATGTACGTTATCAGTAGGCGTCAGCTAATAGGAATCCGTGTACCTTAGAAACAACAGAAACATGTTATATAACAGGTTCATGTTATTCGCTCCATCATATGCCCTATTGTCAACTCAAAACAAACGGTTAGTTTTCTAAGGTTCCTTTATGTAGCCATAAATATTATTATATTGTTAATTATTCCGGGTGGTTGCTAATTCCCTTGGGTATTTTACAATTAGACAAATAAATAAACAATTTATAGGCGATAATAACTGAACTGATTACGGAAATTTAAAGTGACGCAGCTGGATAGCACTTCAACTGATATTTTTCAGTTTTTAAACGAACTGTCGAACTGATAAAACAGGATCGATACAAAGCTAAAATGAAAGTCCTTAAAGCATACAAGTTATAAAAACTTTTAAACCTATTTGGCAACCTATTTATGCCTTATAAAATTGCTAGTTAACAATACTTAAACAGAAGTATAAAGTAAATAGGATTTTTTATTACCCCGGTTCCTGGAAGTAAATAATAACTAATACTTAACACCTTAAGCGAAGAATTTAAACTAATCCAATAAAAAGCTTTTATATTTCAACTTTTATGATTACAATTAATAACAGCTTAATATAAAAATTCTATTCTAAAAGTCACTCTGTTAAATTTGTGAACTTAAAAAAAAAAAATTTATTTGTTTAACTAGTACAAAAAATACACGTTTTCCGGACGAGGGAAAGCGGAGTCCGGGAATTTCATGAGCCTCGAAAACGTATTTTTTGTATGAGTTTAACATAATATTTTTTTTTTCCAACCGCTTCTAATTAACACCTCCAGTTTACCGATTCATCGGAGTCACTATCTGTTTCTATTTTTCTATTTAATTAAACTTCAATATATTATGTGACATGCAATGTCAATGTCAAATTACTTTTTGGTACTGTAGAACTGTACAATAATCTCTTTTTTGTACAGTTTCTATGGCGATCTCAAACAGTCTCGAAATCGATCTCTTTTTCTACAAAATAATTTAATGTAATAGTGTCTTATTCATATGGTTGGGAAAAAAAATATTTAATCTAGGTAATACAAAACTGAAAAAATTAAAAAATGGATTGTTTCTCCATATAATTAATTTTCTACTTCTAGGAGTGCTTTTAAAGTTTCGGTTAACAAATTTAATAGTGTAAAAAATCCTAACCTTACCGTACAATTTTATAACATAATCTTTTGGAAAATTTAAACATGGATGTTTATACAACATTATATACAACATTTTCTCAGGAACTTACAAACATATTCAATATATTATCTTTAATAATAACATTTTCAAAAGAATTTTGAAAAATTGCTTCCAAGCTTGCAATAAAATCTGTAAAACTGTCATCAGGCATCTTTAAACTGCCAAAAATGTCACTTTCATTGTTGTAGGCTTTAAAATAACAAAATAGGGATGTGTCATCCAAATGACTGTGAATTTGCATATTCAATGCAAATATCACAAGAGTTGATTTTTAAACACAAACACCCATATTAATAATAATCACAATAACATCATGTTTACTAATGACAACTAACCGCAATCTTAAATCAATCTAAGTAGTTCATATTAATAATTAAATATTTATAGACAAATAACTAACAGCATGCTAAATAAGAAGTTAATGTGACAACATCTCATTTTATAGATAGAGCTAATTTCACTGCAATAAATCTAACCTGCATTTACAAATATTTACCCAAAGTGACAAGACTGACAAGTGTCTTGTGTCAAAATTGTTTTGTGCTAATAACAAGGATTTTTAATACTAACTCAATCAAGGGCGGATTTAGCTTTTCAACATGGGGAAGTATCTCAAAGAACCTCATTTTTAAAAAATGTTGTGAAATTAAAAATTAACTGTGCATTTAGATAGGTACGTTTTTCTTTGGACAAACATGAAATAGCAAATAGAAGTGTTTAATAAAATATACTTAGTGAAGTACGTTTATATTTTTTTTAACTATAATTACGATTTTGCTTTTTGCTAATGTAAAATTTGAATTCATGGTAAATCTGCCCTTGATAAGCATTAACTTTGCCTTTTATAAAAGGGAGATTTTGAACACCTTAAATTTTTACCTTATCGTTATCGCAAACATTATACTGAGCACGCGTAGTACCAAAAATGATACTCTTTTTGGAACTGCACATGCTCAGAATAACGATAACGACGTGTTAAAATTTAAGGGGTTCGAAAACCCCCTAATGAATTGGATAAGTAACCATGCCATAATAAAATTTGATATAATTATTGAGGTTACTGACATATAAATACGGAAAATTTCACATTGAATTATTTAATATTTCAGAAAAACGTTCTTGATCTGTTAATTGGGAGGGAAAAGAAAAACTGCTGACATTTCTGTCAAACTTTTAGGTTAACTTTAACTTATTGTAAAACATACCCAAACTGATAACTAGTGATTTAACATCATTCTAGCGTTAACACGCATTTAAATGGTATTATTAATACAGTTTTCACTATACACGTTCTAGTCAGGTCTTAGAACATTCTAAGTTTTATTATTAATAAGGCTGTTATATATTAAGTAGCCACAGATATATCTTACAAAATTTTGTTCTAATACATTCATGTGTCTATAATCTGTATCCACTTCTGCCTGTTTCTCAATATTTAACTTTTCCTACTCATACTTTTCATGTGGCATAGGTATCCGTTATGTTTAATAAAATTTGATCGTTGTCTTCCTCACAGTTTTCAGTGCCAGAGTGAAACAGATTCAAACATAACAATTTCCTAAATGCCCTTGTAAATTGGATAGGAGTAGGGTTTACACAATTGCCTGACTGTTGCCTAATACTTCCAAAGAAGTTTTCCAAACAATCTTGATTTACTCTTCGAGTATACAGAAATTTATACTGATTGCATTTTAAAATATCCCACAAAACAATAAATCCATTTATACTTATTTGCCATCCTTTAAAACATTTAATTTTGTTACTTACATTATCCGTTACATTAACAACTTAAATATGTTTAAATAAATTTGAGCACTCTTTTAAAAATTGGATCTGCCACTCTAAGTTCTGGAATTTTTGATTAAATTTTTTGGCGCCCGACTTTGGGGAGGAATTTAAAATGTCAAATAGGCAGTTCATTTTTTCTATAAATTCACAAGTACCAATTGCCTCTGCTGGAAGTTGACCAAATCTGAGGTAGGTATTTAAACCTGCAGCCACTGAAGCACTGAATATTTGAGTAGCATACTTCACTTTCATTTTTTCAAAGTTACTTGGAAAAATATGAGAATCGGTTAATTTTGGAGCGGCTCGCATGTTATATTTTTTATCATCATCGTAAAAAAGTTTAATGTGGTCCAAAGACACGGTTTTATTAAATTATTTCTGGTGGCTTTAACCAAATGAGGTGTATCAAAAATATAAACAATTTTTTGTTCATCTACACAGAAGTGAGGATGTTCTGGAGAAATGTTTAATATTTGTGCCATTTGATAATTGTTTGACCCCATATCAGATTCTAAGACACAGACGGACAAACCTATTTCTTTTAGTTTTTTATTATTTCAACAAGAAAATATTTCAGTTTTATTGCAGGACAAGTACTGTTCACAAAGTAATAAGCAAGTGCTTGTTTCCAATTAACCGCAAAACCTCTAGCCATTATAACAGTTGCACTTAAAGCTGATTTGAACGCTCTGATTCCTCTAAGATCTTCAAAACCAATAATGGCGGTCTTTTGTACAATTATAATAAAGATCTGCTTTAATACTTACTTCATCAACACAAAGCATGCACAATTTATCAATTTCTTTAAAATTTACCACTTTCTGTCGGAGTGTATCAAAAACAATGGGATTTATTCCAGTGTCAAGATTGATATGTTGAATAAATCTGCGTAAAACATGGGGACTTGGCAAAGAAAACATACTAGCTAATACACTCTTATATAGTTTGGGTCCCATAAAATACATTTTCAAACAAAATGTTTTAAAATCATTGGAGTACCTACGTCCCCTTGCCTTCTTCTGAATTTCTGAAACCTGCACATTTATAAATGTGGCAAGTCCTTTTAGGCAAAACTTATTTGTTAACTCTTTATATTCCTCTACAGTAATGTTTTCTATACTTTTTCGTTCTTGCAAGATCTCAATCTGTTGCGTCAGTCTTGTTGTTGTCTAATTACGCTTTTGTAATGCCGTTTTCTTGGCGTATTTGACGATAATGCTTTCGGGGTTTGACTGGTGCCTGGAGATACAAGAATGGGTGAAGTTTGAGAAGAACTGGAAGGTGACAATAATTCTGAAGTAGACAATGACTGATGTTCTATGTCAATATTCAAGGGTACCAACAGTCCTGAAACTGAATTGTAAGAATGAAATAACGGAAGAACGTACTTTCAACTAATTATGTTAGAGAGCGCTGACACAATACAGGGTGAACTAGGTCAA
Organism: Pogonocherus hispidulus; assembly: GCA_963924545.1. NCBI lineage: Eukaryota > Metazoa > Arthropoda > Insecta > Coleoptera > Cerambycidae > Pogonocherus > Pogonocherus hispidulus. The sequence continues at coordinate 29,189,466 of OZ004698.1, read as the reverse complement.
GTAAAAAATTTATTGTTCTAAAATCAAAAATTCCGCCTCATTCACTTAAACTCAATTTTTATAAATGGCGTGAGGTTACATATACCCTTTGAACCTTTGACACATATTTCATTTCATTACCCACTTGTTTTTCAGAAATAAAAATCAAGTCACCCAAGAAAAACCAAAAAGTTTTTCTGTACTACTCTGTACTACTAACCTCAATTGCATAGAATGAGTAGTCAATTAAATATTCGATACCAACATATTCCTATAATTAAATAAATAAAACACAACAGCAAGAAAACTAATTTTGATAGTAGTCAACAGGTTTTGTTCAAAATCCCTCTCGTGGCAAATAAATGTATAGAACATTGGGGATCATTTAAGCCTTCTCCAAAAAGTAGTTACTCATTTATCAGATTCGACTCCATTGCACGTTGTGTTTGATGGACTCAGATCTTGTAAGGGAGCAGGCATTTGAGCTATACTTGCTGTCCTATACACCCAGTAGACACAAATGATAATTTTCCGACAAGATCATTCCACGAGTATCTTATTTTTTCAAAGGCAAATGTTGAGGCATAAGTCTCTGATTTTTTAAAGTGATTTAACACTAATAATGCACAAATGCTAGTGGACTGTATATTTTAATTTAATGAATGAAATTAGTGAAAAATTAATGTTTTATTACAGAGAACAGAGGCGATGATGTTCCCCATTCGTCGTTATAAGCAGACTGGTTGCGGACTTGGGTTCCGATTTTTATGTTGAGGAGTGCGGGACTCTCTCGCCAGTACAAACAATGATGTCATGCAGGCATTTTACAAGGAGATACATTTATTACATTTTAAAACCAAACAGCAAATATGCAGACAACTGAAACATCTTTTAAAAAACATGGAACGAAAGACATTTTCTCATTTGAAAGTTGAGTTGTTGAGTTAATTTTAGTAAAATACATTTATTAGTCATTTTACATGGTTCACCGTGTATTTTGTCAGAACTTTCAATACAATAATTATTTCAGAAGTTAACAACTAAGACGTGGTAATAAGATATTTTTATAAAATTTGGCAAGGTCCATAATTGTTTTTATTCATTTATACCTAAATTCAGAATTAAGCAAAGTGGAATGACCTCGCCGATCTGGTAAAATGCGGTGAAGCATGGGCGTGCGTATTCTGTTTTACCATTGGGCACATTTCAGTTAATATATACTCGCATAACTATTCTATAGAATACTTCTAGTATATGCATTTCCACTTTTATAACTAACACAAATAAGTATAAACATTGACACAAAGAATAAATACACTGATAATTTTACCACAAATTTTTACCGTTAAGAAACGCGCGCGAAATAACCCAATATCACGCCACTGCTTCGCCAGAACTCGAGCGCAGTCGCTTGTTGGTTCCCATTGGTTCCTGATTTGACCAATCAACGTCGATGAAGCTCAGAAAAAAAGAAAGCGAAAATGCAAGAATATGTATGTTAAATAAGGATGAACAGCTTGTCGTCAACTTTACGGCGTTCGCAGTTGCCAAATACTCGGGAAATTCCTTGATATTATCAACGAACATAAACAAAGTCTTTGTTTATGTTCGGTGATATTATTAAGTAAAAGACAAATTAAACATTGTGTTTGCTCTAATAAAGTACAATAGGGATAAGGGACGTTAAAGACAAGTAAAAAAATGGGTAAATAAGGTTATTAATACGTTTCCTGTTTTAAATAAGAATACTTTAGAAATAAATGTGACAACACAGATCTACTCTTTTTCCGGTCATTGCACTTTGCTTAATTCTCGATCGCAGTATAGTTTTATGGAAAATTTCCCTTCACTGTATTTATTTTAGTTATTAGGCATTAAGAAAAAATAAATATTCATGTAAAATATATACCTGTAGGTGATTCAATCTCAGTTTCAATTTCTCTTATGGAAATTTTCCTGAGTATTATGGGATTTTCTTCAGGAAATATTAATGCCCTTTTACCTGTAAATATAATGACTATTATAAGTGTATATTTTATTGAATAAAGAGAGTATCGGTTTGCAGTTTGTTAAAAATCATTCATGTGACAGTTAAACAACTCAACTTTACCTACACATGGAAATTTATGAAATTGTGGAAAAAATATGATTTAAGTATTACTTAAATTCAAATTAATACAAACTGGAAACTATTATAAAGAGAAGAAAAAACGATTGGCATCATTACTGTTATATCAGAATTTATATTTCAGTGAAAAGCTGAGACGTTAAAAAACACTGAGTTTCCCTCATTTTTGACAACGGAACATTGGCAACACCATTTTAGAAATGCAAATTTTTTTTCAGTCATATATTTGGATCCATGGTAATGGTATGCCGGTGGTTTTCTGAGGAATTTTTTGTGATGAACTTCATTTTAAAATATATGGCAGCCTGACTAAAATCATACTACAACGCATAATTTGCGAACAAAAAATGAAAATCATTTTTCTATATGAAGAACCTGGGATGACTCTTTGATTCATTCCTTTTCGTCATGAGAATATACGCATTAATACCTCCTAAAAGGCATACTGACTAAAATCAGTCAGATCAGTCAACAAAAAATCTATCACTAACTGCGAGTCCATAACATTTTAAACAATGATTGATATGTAGGAAAGGAACACAAACTTAAACTTATGATTTCACTTTACCATTATTATAAAAGTTAAATTATTTGAAGTATGAAAAGTGTAAGTAAACACTGCACTTACAAACAGTACCACTTTTTTCTTAGATTTTTTATATATTATAATTTTTTTTAATTACTCAGATATTAAACACATTTTTGAACAAACATAAAAAATGTATCTCAATCGAAAGTCATTTCTGTAGGCAATATTTAAAATGCCACTTGCTACAAACATGTGTGGATTAGATATTTAATTAACCAGTCCAAATGATATTTTACAAACCGGATAAAAAGAAATTTATCATACTATAATGATCTTTAAGAGTTGGTATGTGTAGTTTTCTATAACAGTAATAGCAAACCGAATGAAAAAATAGATCAATTACACATCTCCATTCTTATTGTTATTGCTACTATTATTCAAGCTACATAAACGGCAACTTTAAGATTCGATGTTTCCATTATAATTGTTATTACTATTCTTCTAGAAAATTGCACTCACCAATGCAAAGGTGATAAAAATTAAGATTATAGGTAGAGGGTACCTTTTACGGAATGAAATGATGTTTGCAACACTGAAGCCTCTCCTAATGCCGGTTGCTCTTGGTGAGAAAATGAATAACTTTCCAGTTGAGGAAATAATGTAGGAATTACATTTTGATGTAATCTGTTTCGCAAATCATTTAAAAACATGGTTTTCAGAATGTGCACCACATAATCTGTAACCCGTGTACAGATCTTCCTTTTCCAATAACATCTCTCTACCACATACCTACAATAGCCCATCTTCTGGCACTAAAAATATCAAACGGCCAACGGTTAAATCACGTAAATTTTTTATATGTTGTAGTGCAGCCCCCAATCTCTTTATTAAACAATGTAAAGGGCAGTAAGATCCTGACTAGATCTATTATAGAGATAGGTACATGGCGTTAAAGATGGTCATTACTGCTTTAATAACCTCATTATATTGACCTTTAATAACCTCATTATAACCCTGTATTTTATCATGTTCAGGGATTATGTTATTAACATACTTTGGTTTAAACTTAAATTTGTTGATTGCTAATGTTACATAATTACTAAATACAAATACATTTTATTAAAGGGTGGACAATAACAATTTTTTTATTCTTTTTATTTTACAATCAAACTGATAGTTTTAGTTCATCTCTCGGTATAATAGAAAAATATACACTGACCAGTTACTGATAAAAGTTACATCATAAAATTGATAATCCATTCTCTATAAAACTATTTATTATGTCGAATACTAGTCATATAATTAGCAATTTTGAGTATATGTAGCTATTTAGTTTATTTATATTTATCAAGCCGGTGGCTTAGGGCTTAGCGTCTCGATCACTCAACCCAGAGGTCGTGGGTTCTAATTCCCATTCCACCAACAATTTTTCATTAAATTGTATACTTGTAGATCAAGGCTTATTCGCAAGGATGGCTTGGCAACCATCCTGGCGATGGCCTAGGATAGGAAGAATGTCAACTTGGTGTTAATGTGAGAGATTAAAATCAGTTGATGTTTGACTTGTCCCCCTAACTAATGAGGTTTTCCAGGCTTCCCTTGTTCCAGCACTGAATGGTGATTAGGGCCTACCAACGTAAGTCGTTCCTGAGGCGCAAATGCGGCCCGCGAAATAATAATATGCCGCCCCCTCTCCCACTCAAGTCTCCGACTTTCGGGCTAATCCTTGTGATTAGAATGAGGGGTAGAGATATTATTATTAGATATTATTTTATTAGTTGTATAGTTGAGCGAACAGTATATCATTAAATAATATAATCATGCATTCAATAATGGTCATACATCACATCAACTTTTAAAAATTATTAGGTACTTGTTTTAATATTGCAGTAGTTTTAAGTTAGTTTCTATAGCTGGCACTGAATAAACAGCAATCAATCATATCAATAATATTTAAATATATCTTAGTTTCTAAACTGTATCGTTGATTTGATTCATGATATTGTCGACACTCTGTAGGTACATGGAAAAAGTTACGTACAAAATTTATTTAATTTTAATTTACTGATAATTAACTGTTGCATCCTCCTTTTTACTGAAAACATTAGGTATATGCTTTTACAAAAAAATTGTTAGTGATCACTGATCAGATCACTACTGCATAAAATGTATATTCATATTTAATTATGCGATATTTTCATGTGCATGTGAATATAGTCTGAAAACATGATAAAATGATGAACATGATAAAGATCAGTTTATTAAAGTGGTAATGCTATCCTCAACGTCTTGTATCTATAGAGCTAGTCCATCTAGTCATGAGTCCTGTTGACTGTAAGCAATTTAACAGGAGGCCACAAAACTCTCGTTTGTGTATGGGGGCTCCTTTATTACAAATACCTTTTAAAAAAAAACAACTTCAAAAAATTAGCTTATATGATTGATAAATACATATAAAGCAATATCCTTTGGAAACCGAAAAAAAGTAACATTGCAATTTTTTTGGTTGTTTGTACAGTTAGCTGCTGCACAGACAGAATAACCCTTCGAGGTTCTTTGCATTATGTTTTACTAAAAACTAAAATATAGAAGAACTGTACAGATAAAAAATAGTCAAAATTCACACAATTACTGAAAATACATATATTAACAGAGATTATCACTTATCACATCACATCACAGATTCACAGAATAGTTGAGGTTGAGGTATATTTCGGCAAAATGGCCGATCTGAAAACGCGCACGAAAGGAGAATGGCCAAGCTGGTCTATATAAGCTGTGGTACAGGTTTGGTAAACCGGAGCTTTCAGTCCTCACATTTTTTAATATAACCTTTTGTATAGGATGCCGTAGAAAAATGAAGCATTCGTTTTGAGGTTTTAGGTTATACCTATATACAGGGTCCTGCACCACAGCTCCCTTCTTTTGTAGCTCATGAACTGGTGCCTTTATACCTAAATTTCGTTCAAATTTGACTGCAAACTATTCGTAGAGAGGCACATTTTGAAAATATTTTCAAATATACAGGGTGCTCTAAAAACATGTACCATACTAAAGTTATGTTTTTTTAAATGGAACACACTATATATTTTTGCATTTTTGGATTCTGCATGCAAATTTTGTGTCAGTTTATGTTATATTCCCTATAGCAAAACTTAGCCGTTTCGAAGATATTCGACATTTTATAGAAAAAATTACATTTGTTACAACTATTTCAAAGTTACATACCTTACACAATTGAACAGCGTTTATTTTAATTTTTATATGTCAGATAGTTTAGGCATTGGTCTTTCTGAAAATAGCTCACAGAAGTCTGTAATACATACAGAGTGTTTAATATTTACTGAGCAACACGTCAATTTTGAAACGTGCAAAACTAATTTTTTTCAAATGGCATACCCAGTATATTATTCTACAGTTGAAAGTACCATTCAATTCTGAATTGAATGATATGGCATTGTCTTATACCTATCTCTTAAGGTGCTCAAGATATAATCAATTTTATAATAAAGTGCTCGAAAATTTAAGTTACCCCGTTTCTAAGTGGCTTCGAATCAAATAAAACAACTAGAAACATTTCAAATTTATTGTCAGTTGCTTTGAGTCAATGTAAAAAATTACATCGATGTTAAATAATTGTTTACAGATTTAATTGTTACGTAACCCTATAAGAAGAAGTCTAATTTTGTACATCAAATTATGCTTTAAGAAATCGGGTCATCTGGTAAAGACAACAAAACAACTTGTCTAATTTGTTTGCTGTCGACAATTTAAGTTAATTACAAATATTTATACTTATTTCAATAATTTTGTTGTTAGTTTAGTTGTTATAGTTAGTTAAGTACTTAGTTTAGTTAGTTGTTTCAATTTATTTTTATAATGAAGTATAGTAAAGAGCTAGCTGACATGATTTCTATATTATTTGAGTCTGAACAAAACAACTGTCTCTTAGCGAATAGAATTTAACCGTCAAAGTTTTAGAAAATTTATTATAAGATTGTAGACTGTGAATAATTATTTAATATTGATGTTTTTGATGATTGTTGATAATTTTTTACATTTTGTGTTTAATCATAGCCATAATTATAGTCAAAGCAACTGACAATAAATTTAAAATGTTTCTAGTTGTTTTATTTTATTCGAAGACCACTTAGAAACGGGGAACTTAAATTTTCAAGCACTTTATTATAAAATTGATTATATCTTGAGCACCTTAAGAGATAGGTATAGGACAATGCTATATCATTCAATTGAGAATTGAATGATACTTTCAACTGTAGAATAATATACTGGGTGTGCCATTTGAAAAAAATTTGTTTTGCACGTTTCAAAATTGACGTGTTGCTCAGTAAATATTAAACACTCTGTATGTATTACAGACTTCTGTGAGCTATTTTCAGAAAGACCAATGCCTAAACTATCTGACACATAAAAATTAAAATAAACGCTGTTCAATTGTATAAGATATGTAACTTTGAAATAGTTCTAACAACTGTAATTTTTTCTATAAAATGTCGAATATCTTCGAAACGGCTAAGTTTTGCTATAGGGAATATAACACAAACTGACACCAAATTTGCATGCAGAATCCAAAAAGGCAAAAATATATAGTGTGTTCCATTTAAAAAAACATAACTTTAGTATGGTACATGTTTTTAGAGCACCCTGTATATTTGAAAATATTTTCAAAATGTGCCTCTCTACGAATAGTTTGCAGTCAAATTTGAACGAAATTTATAAAGGCACCAGTTCATGAGCTACAAAAGAAGGGAGCTCTGGTGCAGGACCCTGTATATACTTTTTTCTTAGGTACCAGTTTTGCAATACACATTGATTTCATTCCAGTATTGTTCGTTAACTATACATATGTAGAAATTGTAACTTTGCAATTTTATAAATTTTTTTGGATTTTTTTTAATATTACGAGTAGGTACCTACTACCTACTATGATGGTTTTAATAATAATACCATTCAGCGAGGTATAAATAGTGTAGTAAGTACCTAATAAGGTCTACTTTTATTTATTAAATTATTGAATTCATTTATGCACACGGCATGCATAAGATACATACAAATCTCTTTTTTATAATGTACTAAATATTTTACCCTAAATAGTAAATTTAAAATACTGTAGGCAGGTGGCTCAGTTGTAAGAGCATTGGCTGTTATGCCGAAGGTCCCGAGTTCGATCCTCGGCTGCCGCCAAAGCCCAAGCATTTTTTATTCTACCACAATAAAATTATTTATGTAGGAGAATTTTTTTAGCAATTTCCGTGTAAAATTATTAAAACGGTGTTTATGTTAAATCCATAGAGTTCGTTAGGTTACGTCTGACAACACTGCACTACTCTCTTAAACGTGTGCGCTTGAATAATTAGATTCCTGTATGACAATGCGAAGCGATAGTAGAATCCTGCACATGTAATCTACTAGTACTGTGAGGGCGCAACTTGCCGGGTTGAAATTGCTCGATTGTGATTGGCTAAATGTCATCTCGTATATTATATGGTTGTATAAAACCAGGGAAAAGTCTATACTTCAAAAAAATACATTAGGTGAACTGTCTTTGTAGATGTATAAGTCTCTGATTATAATCAGATTATTGCTAGGTGACAAGTGACAGGATCGATTTTCATTTCAAAGCCAACTTATTTTAAAAAATCAGTACATGTGATCAGTCACAAATGCAATGGTTTACAAAAACCTTTATAATTTGGAAACCAATCTAGATACATTTTTTTAGCACAAATAAAACTATCCTTTGACACAATAAAATTTATTTCCCCACTTTACGTGCATCCCAGATACTTGCTTATATTTTGGTAAAAAAACGCGTTCCTACACATCATGCTGTACATATTCTATAACTGTGTTATATGACAACTGACGTACCCTACATTACAGCCCAAGCTTGGCTTAATGAAATAAAAGAAAATTTGGTCAAATTGATAAAACCGTTTAGACAATATAATCGTACAAAAATGACTATAGTTTTAGGTGAGTCGTTTCCAATTTCCACGCGTGTATTATAATGAGAAGGCCTTAGATTTTTGTTTCCTTTAGGATGCAGCAGTTATACAGGTTAGTTAGTTAGTTATTTAGTTATGTAAACAAATCGTCAAACTGGAGATCTCAATGTTGCTGAATTTTGAAGTCGAATTTAAATTAGGACATGGATACAGTACCGTACGTGCGATTCTAATAAAAATTTCACAGAAATGTTTTCTAACAAATTAGAAGCATATATTTTATTTCGTAACCATCGTAATTCAAAAAATTTCCAGAAATTTTTCATCGTTGCTAAAGTAAGCAGCTGCATGTTATTACACTGAAAATTTTTTGACGTTTATGTATAAATTGACAAATATTATTAACAATATTTTTATGTTATTCATGGTTTGTTTCTTTTGGGATTACACCACCTGTAAAATAACAAAAAACAAGAAAACCAGAAGTATACAAATTAAATATTCAAAGTGTATTAACAAGGCAAACTTCTAAAGTTTGCCCCAAAAAACCACTGTATAATGTGTGATAAAGTAATATTTGATATATTAACTAAATTTCATCAGTGGTTTTTCAGTTTTATACAAAATTCTATAATATAGGTCATATTTAATATGTTTAAATAAAATAGTTATAATAAAATTTAAAAGAAATTAAATTTTATTAAAAAATTAAATTACTACACTTTGAATATTTAATTTGTATACTTCTGATTTTCTGCTTTTGGTTATTTCACAGGTGGTGTAATCCCAAAAGAAACAAACCATGAATCATGAAAATGCACCACAAATAAGTTACAGACATTGTTTTAATATTAATTTGCGTGTCAACTATTAAATTTAAAATTATTTTTAGTTGCTAAAGAATGGTATTAAAAATTACAAGTGTAAAATACATACAGTTGCTACAGACGACATACATACTATTATATTAAATAAAAAGATATTTTAAATTGAAATATTAATTATATATAAAAATAAACATTATCTAGGCTATAAAACATTTAAGGACCTATGTTCATAGGAATTTTTCTTCTTAAAATTGATGGGGGATTACTATTCTTAAGTATTAGCATTAATTATGAAAAACCCTGTAAACTCTAGATATTAGGCATAGATGTATTTTTCTAAGTACGGTAACCTTATATTACAGTTTAAGTAGTCCATTCTGGAAAATGTCTTTATTTGCCACCTCTATATTTCTATATCTATTTTACTGTTATGACGGTATGATTACCTAATTGCTAAATATTAAAAGGAACATTTGAAATAGAAATCAGTCAAACCGTAACATAATTTTTAATACGTAATTAGTATTTTTTGATTATAATATTTTCATAGCAAATTTAATCATTTAATTAAACATTTTGTGGTATTTTTATTTTAAACAAATTTATTTAGTTTGGAAGACAATATATATTTTCGAAACGTCGAAATCTGTGGATACAAACTATTAATTTCATAAATTTTATTGTCACTTTATCAAGAATGAATATAAATCAGATTTAAGACAATACTCTCCTTATTAGGTTATTCCCATAGACATATAATACTAGGGGAGACAGAACATTCCATTAGAAAAACACCATTTGTTTACAATCATACACACTTTCACACTTGTACATAAGTTGGAAGGAGATGGGTTTATAAAATGGCAATACTGTAACCTAGGCGTCCACGTCCGATGTTATCTTTACCAGTGGTGTGCAGTTTTTCTTGGGGATCATTACAATAAGTTTTAATTTAAAGGTTTATTTATGTTAGAACTGAGATTTGTGTGGGGGCAAATAAGACATGTATTACTGCTTGGACCTATATATTCTCAATACTCTACAAAATCATTATTAAAATCTCAGCAGAATCTTATATAAACAATTCAAAACACTTATAATGGTGTTTCATTCATTGTCGTTGGTCTTGACACAGCTGGTCCTAATATTCGGGCTTCCTGTGTTTCTATTGCACCGAAGAAAGTTTTGCCCATGCCTAAACGGATGCTACCTGTAACATTAAAAGACATAGGTATGAATGATTTTTGAGAAACTATTCTGCATATAGTAGAGCGCTATAAACGCATTTCTCTACTGCAGGTTTTCCTTTTGTTTATTGTATGGCAGTCAAGCGCTATTCACACATTTCTCGTCTGCAAACCTTATGAATGCAAATCATTCATTATCAATATAATTTATTATTTAATTTCCTTATTATTATTATTCAACAGCTTTAAATTTCCAAGCTTATAAACACTAATATTTATACACTATTGCCTCAGTAGTTCCACAAAAATATAGTTGGATGTTCATACAACTATAAAAAAAAAATATTTATTTTTGTGGCCGCTATTCACGAATTCCCCCTCGTATCTATTTTTATAAACTTTTACCTAATACATATCCTTATACATTTAAAGGAACAGATCGGCATTATCCAGCTTTGAATTATTATAATAAACAATTAGATAAAATGTTTTTCTATGGCATGTCCAATTAACTGTAATAATAGCTGAAAAATTTAATAATTAATTAATTAATAAACGGGTTAATTTTCACATAAAATAATAGTTTCAACACTCTAGCAAATCAATCAATTCATCTGCGCTATTTAAGTCACTATCAGAACTAACGTCTTTTTTAAACTATCTGCTGCTGCTTACAACCATACACCTTTTGTAACCTTTAATACCTTTTTACGGAATAATTTCCTAACTATTATTTCCCAGTAGCTGTAGTTACCTTGTACAGCCCGCCATATTTTAATTTTCCAGTTACCTCTTTGCCGTCTGTAACAGCACTAGCCCAAAGACAAGATCACTTTTTGTAAGTAACACTTCTTTTTCTTATCAAACCTTTTCTTCATTTCTTGACTGAGAAGCTTATGAATGCAAATCATTCATTATCAATATCATCAATGATCAAGTTTTCTCTTTACTTTATCTCTCATAGCTTGAATTTCTGTATTATCTTATTGGATTTGTTTAAACATTTACATTTACAGTATTATTTATACCCCAAACTCCATCAGGAAGCTTTTCCAACCACTAAAAAATCCACATTTGTTTGCTCTCAGGATTAACAGGAAAGCTACAACAATAATATTCTGTATTAAAATATAACAAACATCTAATAGGTTTATTTTTCTGCATTTCAAATAGTTGCAACAAAATTATTTACTGTTTAAATACTGGAAATCCAGCCTGGAATTGGACAATAATTTTATTACAACGCTACTACATCATTTTTCGGTCTAAAATGCTAAATGCTTTAATTCCAAAAATTTGATACAAAACAGATAAATTTTTTTTGCAATAATTTACTAAAAATTTAGTTAACAACACCACTGCTTACGCTAAAAAAACATAACCTTACTTACCGCCGAAATACCAGTCGGGGGTTAGAATAGTCGCCTTTTTTACAAACCACGCACTGTTGAACTATTGTAGATTGATTATAAAAGGCTCTAAATACCTCTACTGCCAAAAAAACACTGCAAATAAATAAAAAATCCCAAAAGATCACAAACACAGCACAGCAACATTGTAACGTCATCTTTTGACATAAGAGCGTCATTTGATAGCAAAACAGCCGTACAGCATTGCCATAGTATTTCCCTAACACGATAATAATTTTATGTTATTAGGAAATTATAAATAATTTTAAAAGTAGAGATTATGTATTTTCATTAAAAAACACAGATAAATATTTAGTATATTATTTTTTCTTAATTATACATAAAAATTCAGATAAATATAATTAATATACTCTTCGTTTTCAAACACCGGCGGTAGATCTAGGGCAATCCGCATAGATTTTACATCATTGATTTTTGTTGAAAACGATGTCTGATCGGCATAAAATGTAAACAATTCTGTCTACCTCTTCTTTTGTCTATGGTTATTCCAGTGACTGGTTATTCTTATTAGTCACATGTATGTCTACTCTTACAGCTAAGCATAAGCAAAAAATCACATCATGTGTTCCAGTAGCGACGATAAAAGAAGGTGGGGGTTTAGTGCAGTGATACCAGTGTGACTTACTTGTAAGAGTACAGTCAGTGTATAGCCTTTTTTTACTCTTATGAATTTTAGAGTTTTTATTAGGATGCAAACCGTGAAACACCATTGTGTATACAAAAATTGTAACTCTAAATTAGATGACAACAGGAAGAAATTTTCATTTTTAAAATTTCCCATTAAAGACAACACTCGTTGCCTAATTTGGTTAAAAAACTGTGACAATATAGGCCTCTTAAGAGCACCGGGAGCGTAAGCACGTGTACGATTTTCGCCGTTTCATATCGTTCAGATGCCCCACCACTAGAACGCACATAACTGATCCCGAGTACAGTCCGGATAGCAAGCACAAAACGGCTGAATACATATAGGAGAATTAAAAATTAATACTGCATTGGAAATTCGATGCTCTCCTAGAGTTGCAACCAGTATAACTGTGATATTGGTTGTTACTGATATTACTATTAATAATGACTAATAATAAATAATTAATAATAAATAATAGGTGATGAATTCTACTTTGCAGGATATTTTGAAACCTAATGAATGAACCTAAGTGATATTTAGATGGCGAATTGCATTTTTTAACATAATCCCTTTTTATAAAATTATAAAGTGGGTACGCAGGCAAATAAGAGAATAAAGAATTTATATTATTTATTTTTGAAATTTTTGATTTGGCATGTAGCCAAGATAATAATAATAATAATAATAATAAAAGTAATAATAACAATAATAATAATTTCGCTTATCACATAAAAACACATGCAGTTAAAAATAAATCCATATCTATCGCAATCCGACGAACAGTACGTAGTCGACGAACGGCCAGACTATTAGCGGATTTTTGCATTGCCGTCGCGTGAATGTGCGTTGGGTGTAACAATACATGTAGTTTTCTAATATCAGTTGAAACGTTATAAAAAATTTCGACAAAGGAAACACCTGCACTTCGATGGCGGCCTCTTTATTTACGCACGTGTGTCGTTTGTTGGAATTTTTTTTATGTGTCAGCTGATATTAGAAAGAGTTTACCTACTTTCTATTTTCCGCTACATACCGTCGCGTCCATCCGATTCCGATATACAGGGTGTCCCACCGGGAACCAAATCAATCTATATATCGAAAACTATTCATAGGAAAATTTTGAAAATTTGACAGTATACTAACGTCGATAGCTGCAACTCGCCTAAAATATAGAAATTATACTTAAATATTTTAAAAATTTTTAGGAAATTTGTAATTTCTGGCTAAATCTGAAATTAGTGTCAGACGATAGTTTATGAAAAGGTAAAATAGGAATGTGCAAACTGTTTTGCTTGATCTCCAATCGTCTGGATTTTACAGGGTGTCAACGTTGCAAAATGTCAATATTCACCTGTCAATATTTCAAAAACAGTTGAAGATAGGTATAGGACATCCTACATGAAATATGTTTAGAAATTTACGTAGAATCCAGAAATAAAATAATATACAGGGTGTTACAAAAGTCCGGGCCGCTACTTCAGGAACATATTCAACACATTAAAATAAGAAAAATGTTCAAATACATTTTTTCTCTAAATTGCCTCCTAACGGAGATATGACCATTTGAAGATGGCGCCTCTAAAGTGGTTTTTTTATTACAAAAAGTTAACGGTTAGTCGCAAAATCATGAAATTGGGCTAGCAGTTAAAGATTTGGATGAGGCATATTCTCATGTAACAGATTTTTTTAAATAAGCAGTAGCGTGGTGTGTAGGGGGGTGCCCGCGATTATTTTTTGCCGTAACTTTTTTGTATTGCAAAGTTTCGACACGAAAGTGCCATAATCGTAAAAAGCAACATTATTTATACAAAAAAGGTACTCTTTCTCAAAGTCGCTAAAAGTAACCGTTTCCGAGAAAAAAGCGTTTAAATCCTATCCCGTCTTCGAAATTCTAACTAATTTGGATAAGAAAAAATAAGTTGGCCATACAAACTGATCGTAAAGAAAACAATTGTACTTGACAATATCTGCCAGAGATTGACGTTGTGTCACTGATAAAATTTGGTAATTTTGTAATAAAAAAACCACTTTAGAGGCGCCATCTTCAAATGGTCATATCTCCGTTAGGAGGCAATTTAGAGAAAAAATGTATTTGAACATTTTTCGTATTTTAATGTGTAGAATATGCTCCTGAAGTAGCGGCCCGGACTTTTGTAACACCCTGTATAGTGTATTCCATTGAAAATAGGCAAGTTGACACCTACTTCCAGTATAACCGGAAGTGCCACCACCTTGAAAATATCTTAGGCGAGTTGCACCCATCGACATTAGTATACATACTGTCAAATTTTCAAAATTTTCCTATGAATAGTTTTCGGTATATACAGGGTGACCCATTCGTCTGGGATTCCTTTATTTCTCCACTATTACCAACTTTAGAAAAAAATATCTAATACAAAAGTTTTCAGAAATGATAAGGTCTACAATTTAAAATTAGTTACAGATATACAGGGTGTTCATTTCCTTCTAAACGTATAAAAAGGTTCTATTTTAAATGGAACACCCTGTATATTATTAGCTTATTGGATTCCTCATCGCAAGCGCTTTCAGTCCATATAACATTTGTTATAGCTAAACTTTATAGTTACCGAGATATTTAATATTTTGTGTAAAAAATGACAAATGCAGACTTTTGTGAAAATAATAGTATCTTCCTTGGTTTTTACATTTCGATAATAAATATTGGTATTCGTTTAGTATAAGCCATGGCGAATATATTGCTGCATATAAATGTTTTATAAATTATACAGGGTGTTAATAATCTCGTACCACTTCTGGAAAACTGTAAAGGCCAATATCTCGTTTATTTTAAATGGAACACCCTGTATATTTTTAATGGATCAGATACAGAATTGAAAACTCTATCGATCCATATTAGTATGTTATATACCCAAAGATAATAGTTTTCGAGTTATTTTGAAATTTAAAATATTTTACTCTTTGGTTACAAGTAAACATAAATTATGAGCCTAGATGGCTTGGAAAACAATAAATTTTCTGTCAGTTTGATAATAATAATTGTTAAATAACGCGTTGCATGATAGTAGGTATTTTTATAAAATGAATTACAATTTTGTAGAATGAAAAGACATGATGTATGATCTTGGTGAGGCATCCGCAAATTCATTTCTGGCATCACGTTTGTATGCACAGAAATATCCAGATCGCAGGCATCCACGTGGTGAAGCATTTCAAAGGCTTAAAACCAGACTCGATGAAACAGGCAGTATATCATATCCTAAAAAGCAACCACCAAAAATAAAACTCACTCAAGACAGGGAATTCGAAATTTAAATTTTTTGAACGGACATTTTCCAAATAGATGGATTGGTCGACGGGGTCCAAGTAAATTGGCCTGCGCGTTCTCCAGACCTTACATATCTGGATTTTTTTCTATGGGGATACGTCAAAGATACAGTATACAGCATGCTTCCGACAACAGCGGACTATATGAAAGAAAGAATTAGACATTGCTTCCGAAACATTACACCAGATATCCTAAGAAATGTGCAAGTCTCATTTAGAACAAGACTTGAACTGTGCATTCAACAACAGGGTGAACTGTTTGAACATGAAATAAAATAAAATTTGACGAGACTGTTTGTTTAAGCTTACGTTAATCTTTAGAAGAGTTGAGCAAAATCTCATTTATATTAAAAAAATCAAAAATTTATTTTTATTACGTTGTATTGATAACTTTTTAGAATATCATGTTACGTTAGTAATTTATGTGAATAAATTTGAAAAAATATACAGGCTGATTCACTTAAGGAGGCTCACCATTGGGATATCAGTAATGGTAAGAGATACAGGGTGGCTCAAATTACAAAAAAGTTGCGCAATTTTATGACGAATATTTTGGTAAAAGCAAACCTGAAATATCTTTTTTAATTTCTGAAATATTCTGAAAAAACTGAAAATTTAGAATTTTTTATTTTTGCCGTAATTCATTTGTTTTTCAAGATAGTTCATGAAATTCGGTTCCCAGGCATAAAATGCTCTATTGATTGCATTGGCGAAGTCAGATCACCTCTATCTCTTATTGTTTTTGAGAGACGATAGTCAACTTTTTTTTTTCTTATGGGCGTCATATTGGATTTTTATATTTTCAGATAGCTCTTCTCATTCTCTTTACGACGATGTATAACATTATGGGTAAATATAAATTATTAGGGTAATAGTCATAAAAAAATATTTTTTATTAGACTACTATGAAATTAAACTAATAAATTAATTATCTACAGCAAATGTTCAAATTGCAACCCATTATTATCAAGACAGGCACGGGCTCGGCTAATTGTTTGTAGAACACTGCTCCTCAAAGTATCACCGTCTATATTTCTTATTGTATTTGTAACACTTTGAATGAGCTCTTGATGGTTATTATAAGTTCTAGTATAAACAATGTTTTTAACATAGCCCCACAAGAAGAAATCTAAAGGGGATAGATCGGGGGACCTGGCCGGCCATTCAAATGGTCCTCCGCTTCCTATCCATCTCCCTGCAAATTGCATGTTAAGATAATTTTTTACATTCCTAACATTATGCGGTGGTGCACCATCTTGCCGAAAATATAAATTTCCCAGTATTGCAAGAGGTAAATCATCTAAATATTCTGGAAGAGTGTTTTCCAAAAATTGACGATAGCGTTCCCCATTTAAATTCTCTTGAAAAACCTAAGGTCCAATTATTCTAGTTCCTAGAATTCCACACCAAATATTTATACCAAAGCGAGTTTGATGTCTAACAGGTCTATTTAATTTAGGATTTTCTTGTGCATAATAATGATAATTTTGTCTATTAAAAACTCCACAATTCGTAAATCTGCTTTCATCAGACCACAATATTTTTGTAGAAAAATTATTATCTAATTCACACTAATTGAGATACCATTGACAAAACCGTATTCTTCTTTCTTGGTCACCATGGTGCAGAGCTTGGGAAATATGTATTTTATAGGGACGAAATTTTTGTTTTTTTATATTCCTGTGTACAGTACATTGTGGAATGTCTAACTGCCTTGATATTTGTCTAGTGGAAATTTGAGGATCTGCTACAACTAAACTTATTACATTTACCACTGTTACTTCGTCCCTCAATCTTTGTCTATCTCGAGATTTATTGGTAAATGATCCAAAATTACGCAAATTCCTTTCCAATTTTGCAAACAACGTTCTATGTGGTTGTTCTCTTTCGGGATACATATTTAAATACATCTGCTCAGCTGCTATAGAATTTCTTCTGCATTGAATATAAATAGAATACATATCTGCTTTTTCGTCGTTTGAAAACATTTTAATGGTAACAGTAGCAATACAAATACGAACGAATTAGTGCAACGATGCTAGAATAAACACTTTTGACAATCAATGAACTGACAACTAAAGCATGCAATTGTTTTAGTTTAATTTCATAGCAGTCTAATCAAAAATATTTTTTTATGACTATTACCCTAATAATTTATATTTACCCATAATGTGATACATCGTCGTAAAGAGAATGAGAAGAGCTATCTGAAAATATAAAAATCCAATATGGCGCCCATAAGAAAAAAAAAAGTTGACTATCGTCTCTCAAAAACAATAAGAGATAGAGGTGATCTGACTTCACCAATGCAATCAATAGAGCATTTTATGCCTGGGAACCGAATTTCATGAACTTATCTTGAAAAACAAATGAATTACGGCAAAAATTAGAAAATCTAAATTTTCAGTTTTTTCAGAATATTTCAGAAATTAAAAAAGATATTTCAGGTTTGCTTTTACCAAAATATTCGTCATAAAATTGCGCACCTTTTTTGTAATTTGAGCCACCCTGTATCTCTTACCATTACTGATAGTGATATCCCAATGGTGAGCCTCCTTAAGTGAATCAGCCTGTATATTAAAAGAGTTTGATTTAAATCATGATTTTAATTATGATCTAATTTCACTTGATAATGAAAATTTATTGTTTTCCAAGCCATCTAGGCTCATAATTTATGTTTACTTGTAACCAAAGAGTAAAATATTTTAAATTTCAAAATAACTCGAAAACTATTACCTTTGGGTATATAACTTGAGTGAATTTACCCATAAAAGTTAGCCATAGAAATTACTATATGTAGCGGTGAAATAAAAATAATTCTAGTGCCGTTCCCGGTCCCGGACAAGTCATTCTGACTATATAGGACGACAAAGGGCACTTCCTTTGACCACCCAGCATATTTTTTTTTTCAAAATTTCCAATAATTAATTGTTTACAGACTTCGCCATAGAAATTGATATCTCGATCGGTACAATAAAAAAATTCTAGTGCCGCCCCCGGTCCCGGACAAGTCGTTCTGAGTATATAAGACAACAAATTGCACTTCCCTTGACCACCCACCATAATTTTTTTTTCAAAATTTCCCATAAATAATTGTTCACAGAGTTAGCCATAGAAATTACTATACTGGTCGATAAAATAAAAAAAATTGTAGTGCCGCTCCCGGTCCCGGACAAGTCGTTTCAAAAATATAGGACGATAAAGGGCACTTCCCTTGACCACCCAGCATAATTTTTTTTTCAAAATTTCTCATCAATAATTGTTCACAGACTTAGCCATAGAAATTACTTTACTTGTCGATAAAATAAAAAAAATTCCAGTGCCGCTCCCGGTCCCGGACAAGTCGTTCCAACTATATAGGACAATAAAGGGCACTTCCTTTGACCACCCAGCGTAATTTTTTTTTCAAAATTTCCCATAAATAATTGTTCACAGACTTAGCCATAGAAATTACTTTACTGGTCGATAAAATAAAAAAAATTCTAGTGCCGCTCCCGGTCCCGGACAAGTCGTTCCAACTATATAGGACGATAAAGGGCACTTCCCTTGACCACCCAGCATATATCTTTTTTCAAAATTTCCCATAAATAATTGTTCACAGACTTAGCCATTGAAATTACTATATTGATCGGTAAAATAAAAAAAATTCTAGTGCCGCCCCCGATCCCGGACAAGTCGTTCTGAGTATATAGGACGACAAAGGGCACTTCCCTTGACCACCCAGCATGATTTTTTTTTTCAAAATTTCCCATAAATAATTGTTCACAGACTTAGCCATAGAAATTACTTTACTGGTCGATAAAATAAAAAAAATTCTAGTGCCGCTCCCGGTTCCGGACAAGTTGTTCCAACTATATAGGACAATAAAGGGCACTTCCCTTGATCACCCAGCATAATTTTTTTTCAAAATTTCTCATCAATAATTGTTCACAGACTTAGCCATAGAAATTACTTTACTGGTCGATAAAATAAAAAAAATTCCAGTGTCGCTCCCGGTCCCGGACAAGTCCTTCCAACTCTATAGGACAATAAAGGGCACTTCCTTTGACCACCCAGCGTAATTTTTTTTCAAAATTTCCCATAAATAATTGTTCACAGACTTAGCCATAGAAATTACTATATTGATCGGTAAAATAAAAAATTTCTAGTCCCGCCCCCGGTCCCGGACAAGTCGTTCCGACTATATAGGACGACAAAGGGCACTTCCCTTGACCACCCAGCATGATTTTTTTTTCAAAATTTCCCATAATTAATTGTTTATAGACTTAGCCATAAAAATTGGTATCTCGATCAGAACAATAAAAAAAATTCTACTGCCGCCCCCGGTCCCGGACAAGTAATTCTGACTATATAGGACGATAAAGAGCACCTCCTTTGACCACCCAGCATAATATTTTTTTCAAAATTTCCCATAATTAATTGTTTACAGACTTAGCCATAGAAATTGATATCTCGATCGGGACAATAAAAAAATTCTAGTGCCGCCCCCTGTCCCGGACAAGTCGTTCTAACTATATAGGACGACAAAGGGCACTTCCCTTGACCACTCAGCATAATTTTTTTTTTTTCAAAATTTCCCATAAATAATTGTTCACAGACTTAGCCATAGAAATTACTATACTGGTCGATAAAATAAAAAAAATTCTAGTGCTGCCCCCGGTCCCGGACAAATCGTTCCAACTATATAGGACGATAAAGGGTACCTCCCTTGACCACCCAGCATAATTTTTTTTCAAAATTTCCCATAAATAATTGTTCACAGACTTAGCCATAGAAATTACTATACTGGTCGATAAAATAAAAAAAATTCTAGTGCTGTCCCCGGTCCCGGACAAATCGTTCCAACTATATAGGACGATAAAGGGTACCTCCCTTGACCACCCAGCATATTTCTTTTTCAAAATTTCCCATAAATAATTGTTCACAGACTTAGCCATAGAAATTACTATATTGATCGGTAAAATAAAAAAATTGTAGTCCCGCCCCCAGTCCCGGACAAGTCGTTCTGACTATATAGGACGACAAAGGGCACTTCCCTTGACCTCCCAGCATGATTTTTTTTTCAAAATTTCCCATAATTAATTGTTTAGACTTAGCCATAGAAATTGATATCTCGATCGGAACAATAAAAAAATTCTAGTGCCGCCCCCGGTCCCGGACAAGTCGTTCTGACTATACAGGACGACAATGGGCACTTCCCTTGACCACCTAGCATAATTTTTTTTTCAAAATTTCAGAATGACTTGTCCGGGACCGGGGGCGGCAGTAGAATTTTTTTTATTGTTCCGATCGAGATATCAATTTCTATGGCTAAGTCTATAAACAATTAATTATGGGAAATTTTGAAAAAAAAATCATGCTGGGAGGTCAAGGGAAGTGCCCTTTGTCGTCCTATATAGTCAGAACGACTTGTCCGGGACTGGGGGCGGGGCTACAATTTTTTGTATTGAACCGATCGAGATATCAATTTCTATGGCTAAGTCTGTAAACAATTAATTATGGGAAATTTTGAAAGAAATATTATGCTGGGTGGTCAAAGGAAGTGCTTATTATCGTCCTATATAGTCAGAACGACTTGTCCGGGACCGGGAGCGGCACTAGAATTTTTTTTATTGTGCCGATCAAGATATCAATTTCTATGGCCAAGTCTGTAAACAATTAATTATGGGAAATTTTGAAAAAAAAATATGCTGGGTGGTCAAGGGAAGTGCCCTGTGTCGTCCTATATAGTCAGAATGACTTGTCCGGGACCGGGAACGGCACTAGAATTATTTTTATTTCACCGCTACAGATAGTAATTTCTATGGCTAACTTTTATGGGTAACTTCACTCAAGTGGGTATATAACATACTAATATGGATCGATAGAGTTTTCAATTCTATATCTGATCCATTAAAAATATACAGGGTGTTCCATTTAAAATAAACGAGATATTGGCCCTTACAGTTTTCCAAAAGTGGTACGAGATTATTAACACCCTGTATAATTTATAAAACATTTATATACAGCAATATATTCGCCATGGCTTATACTAAACGAATACCAATATTTATTATCGAAATGTAAAAACCAAGGAAGATACTATTATTTTCACAAAAGTCTGCATTTGTCATTTTTTACACAAAATATTAAATATCTCGGTAACGCTCCAGCACTCCTAGGTAGGTATACGTATACGATACGAGTATGTTTGATTGCTCCACTGACTGTACTGGTCTCGGGAATACGCGGCACAGCTCGGCTGCACTATGTAATAAACTCTGGCGATTATTTACGTCCAAATATTGGTTTCGTAATTCAATTGTAACTATTACATTTCTTAACGAAAAACATTGAAATTTAGAGTGTTTATGGACAAAAGGTTTCCCTAGAGAACGACTAGAAAACATTTTCGAAAATCCTTTTCTAACGGAAGGTATAGCCATTTGAAAAGAGCCATTTTGAGCCGTCTTTACTATTTTTTTTAGAAAAATTGGTGAACAAAATTGAAAATGTTTTCTAGTCGATCTATAGATAGAATGTTGTATTTTCAGGTAAAAAAAATTCGGATAAAAAATATTAAAAATGAAGGCGGTGGGATTGAAGTAAAACGCCGTTTTTCACAGGCTGTATGGCCCGGTTGCGGTAGCCTTAAAGTACGAAGATGATATGCACCAACTAGGATCATATTTAGTATGTGACAAGTATTTTAAACGCGATGCATGTTATGACATCCAGACAAGAAATAGACTATTGAAAACTTCTGTTCCTATACCTTATCAAACGACTGGTAAGTTACAATCGAAGTTTATCGTTTAAAATAGTCATTCAACCTCCCCCTCCCTACCCCCCCCCCCCCCTCTCGAAATTACAGTACTGCCCGACAGTGTGACCAGTCTTTTTTTAATCTACCGCGCACCGGTTACAATCAACTAAATACTACTAGAAATTTTTTTCTCAAATTTTGCCGAGATACAAATTCTATTAATAAAGTCTAGTGGTCAATTAATTTTCGTTTACTAAAAAATTACTACACATCTACAAAAAAAATAATTGCTTCTAATTTATGAGCTAATTTTATTATCTCGTACCTATGACAGTTTTTTTATTTTCAATTAAGTAATTTATTTAGATGTTTATATTCTATGATTTATATTTTTGTTATCTTTAGATTTTATTAATTTTACATTTTACTTTACATACAGTAAAGAATGAGCCCTACATCACAAATATCTACCTCAAAAATATGGTGATTTAAGTAAACTTTTTAGAGAACTTAGTACTTCAGTAAACTTAACACAAAATTAACCCGAGAAATATTTTTTTATTTATTAGGTAATTATACTAATTATATTCAAATCTTAAATACAGGTTTTTCTTGTCTGATATGACATTCCTTTCAGACTTTTTTTTACTTTTGTAAGATTAAAATTTTTTGAAAATGGCAGGTTATTTAGAAATGGTCTTCGATTTGCTTTAAAAAGAGTTGTTTCATGTTCTGTTTTAGAGAAAACGGTTTAAAGTTAGTTCTGCATATGGACGGTGTGGGGTGTTCAGTAAAAAATTAACCATGGGCGCTGCAGGAAGAGCTTCGAACGAACATAAAGTGATTTAAGTCAACTTACTTTTTGCTTCCTTAAGAAGGTAAGTATCTACCCAGTAAATAAAGAAATCAGCGTGAAAAAATAAAAAAGTACTTTCTCAGACTTATAACTTCTTAAGCAAGCAGTTTTGTACTAAAGTAAGTTTTAAATCATATTTTTGTCCAAGGAAGCTAGTCCAGAAGTGTGGCCCATTCTTTACACTGTGTATATTTTAGTGTTCATACGTATGTTAAAAGTACTCCAAAGACGAATATGACTTTTTTCATTAATTTTCAATAAAACCCATCCTCCTCTCCAAATAAAATCTTGGGTAAGGCCCTGCTTTGAGGGAGTAAACAGGCAACCGATGGATCGCGGTGATTTTACGCGACAAACGACGATGTTACGAGGTGCCGTCTTCAATCTGTGTACAGATATGTTGGCAGCGAAGTTTGCGACGGAGTTTGGAGCGGGGTTTTCTTACATGTTTGAATGCAGCTCTTTTACATGTTTGGATGCACCAGTAACAAAAAAACATTTATTTGTTTACAGATGAAGTAGAGCCAATTGTACACAAAGTTGAAGAACCTCTCACTTACGAAAAAGAAAACTTGAATATTCCGATTTATCGGAAAATGAAGATATTAATTTTATAATTAATCAGAAGACGCCTCGAAAGAGCGATGTGTGGTTACAAGATCTCGAACACTTGAAGCAACCCTCCAAGACATCGTCAGATACTGGAGCATTTTTTAAGGGTACCCCAGTCCCATGCGAGGTCCCCCATGTCTAAAAATAAGAAAGTGATTCAAAAAGTTGTTAACTTACAACGCAATTATAAATATTCCAAATCCGTTGCCGTTCGATTAAAGAATAAATGTTCTCTGTTACTCGCTTAGAATAAACTTGAGAGAATAGTAAATTCGCTTTTAGAAGCATCACCAAAAATCATTAAAACGTTTGTTACAATGCAAATGTTTAACTAGATGTCTTGAAAAAAGTTATTATTTGACCCTACGATTTTTAGATCAATTTCAATTCAATTTCAAAAATTGTAATTAGACATTTTTTTATTTGAAGGAGATGCCGAAAACAACTACTCCACGGGCAATATGCCCCGACTGGTGTTGCATTACATCGGCATCTCCATAGGAGTCGCCACATCATTCATCGAGACCAAATACCAGACACTGACTGGTTTTGCGCTTGTTTTGTGTTCATCAGAGTGCCATAGGTAATGGACTCGATGAACTATGATCGTTCATCGAGTCCATTACCTATGGCATTCTGATGAGCGCGGAACCGGTCAGTATCTGGTATTTGGTCTCGATGTAATGCAACGCCAGTCGGGACATATTGCCCATGAAGTAGTTGTTTTCGGCATCTCCTTCAAATAAATAAGTAGGATTGTCTTCCTTAAAGACAGTAGAGGTCACTGCTGTAATGGCACTTGCGGAAAAGCAGGTCGTTATCTGTCTGTCAATTTGACAATAATTGTCAGACAGATAGTAGCACAGACCCAAAGAGGGCACTACGGTGTGTTTCTCACCACTACTAATAGATATTTTTTATTACAAACAACTTGATTTCATAAACATTTGGTTTAAAATAAAAAATAATGATAATTCTCTGAAAGTAAATAATTATTTCATTTTAAAATAGATTTACATAATTGTAATTTGGATTATAAGCAACTTTATTTTTGTCTAAAATAAAAAATAATGGTACTTATTTCATGTTTTCTTAATTTTTCAAATTTATTCTGCCGTGCGCGTAAGTGACAACACAACGTTGTCTCAGTTTACTTCGTCCATATGATTTTCAATGACAGCACCCACTCTATAGTAAATTGGTTTAATTTACCGTGAGTTGTGTGATTATTCAGTAGGGCGCAGCACTTCCTGAGGCATACTCTACTAGAAGTTTTGAAACTTGCCGACTTTGTGCGGTTACATGCAAGTAGGCTTCGTTGACCATCTTATTCTCTTTATAGTCACTGGTAATATTCATAAAAGGCAAATAATTAAACAAATTATAGTTTCGAAGATAATCAAAATTCGGAAACTGTTAAAATTTACTGATTAATAATAAATTTCAATATTGAAAAATCAAGTTTTCTTTGTTTTACTTTTGTTTTTCCAAGAATGAGTTCAAAATAATTTAAATAAAATTGTAATGAAGCACATTTATTTTTATATATTTAAATAAATCCACCACCTGTAAAATGTTTGTCTTAAAACCTGAGAATATAAATTACCACACCGTCTCAACCCCTTCGGGTTCGGGTGCATGCGTCCACACCCGAATCCTCGTGTTCTGTGCTGGGTATACTAAGTAGCACACAGGATTCAAATTCACTGGCAGTTTCAATCCTGGACCTTTCGAGACCAGTCCAGCTACCTACCGCTCCAGCACCACTAATAAGTAAATTTGTAAAGTCCACAAAACTGTTATTTTTGTACTTAAACTTGTAGATATATAATTTCTATACTTACCTAGAGCCTTTTAGTAGCCCAACGAATAAGATAAAAAATATATATGAAATAAGTGGATCTCCGGATAAAGTTAGTTATTATTGATAAAAAAAGTAGTAGGTAGATATGTATCTACAGCAAAGTGGATCTTTGTAAAAAATGGTTTCAATGGATACATTTTTTTATAGAATATTTAGCAAGTTAAATTTTGTTTTATTTTTAGTTCATTATATTAAAATAAGCTTTTAATAATTATATATTATTTGATATACAATTAGGTATGCAAAAGTGGTTAGTTCTAATCTATAATATATAGGGATGCCGACGAATACCCGGGCACCCGATAACGACTCGCTACCCGGTTCCCATTTTAGGACCTGATAACCCCTTTAGCCGATAAACCCGATAATCCGTTAAATACCCAATATCCCTCTAAGCACCTGCACTCGTTCTCTCTCTATGTCACTCATAACATATATAAATATGACAACTTGTTTTTCTTGCGGTTTTGCGTTGGCGCAGGTTTGGCGATATAAAATATGATATGAATAGGAAAATATTTGCTATGTTGAATCTTATGGGTTGATATCGTGTAATAGATAAATAGCGGGTAACGGGTAATTACCGGGTATACCGGGTTATTAACGGAGAGCAGGTAATTATCGGGTAGCAGGTAAATATCGGGTATTGAAAAAGGGTACCCGGGTAGTAAAATTAACGGGTATCGGTATCCCTAATTATATATTATTTTAACCTAGAAGTGGAATAAATAAAAATTAATTGTTAAAAATAAGATGCTATATAATTTAGTAGCAGCAGCTTAACCAGCAAAATACGACTCAAATACTGCTGAATTTGTTTTTTACACAGACTACGCTGTTGTCATTTAACGCCGCTATTGTATATGTAACTCATACGTAAATTATGCGAAAGTCATTTCGTACGTCCGCTTTTGACCATATAGACAACTCCAGCACTAGTGATCTATAGCCGAAATAAAATCAATTTTTGCGGAAATTGCCTGTTCTTATGATTTCCACCACAAATTTCACTATATTTATTTATTTGTTTATTAAATTAACAAACATAGTTCGTTTTACAAATAATATTACTATACAATACAATACTGTGATATATAAATAATATGAGTAGGGAAGTAATGGCAACTTTGTAACACCACAAATTTCACTATATTTATTTATTAAATTAACAAACATAGTCCGTTTTATAAATAATATTACTATACAATACGATACTGTTATATATAAACGATATGAGTAGGGAAGTAAAGACAACTTTTTAACAGAGGACAGAGCAGTGAGCAGGCCATAGATAAAAAATTAAATTTTAAAAATGCGTCATCTGGTCGATGAGTCATGCACATCTGGTATCCGGTCCTCCGGTCGATGTGACATCCGGTGTAAGATTTTAAAAAAATGTAGGCATGTTATCTTGCCGAGCATCCTGTATGAAATAACTTGATGATACAGTAAGTATACTTTGGCGACAGCACCATCTTGAATAAAAAAATTTATAAAATGATAACTTTTCTAGCCCCTGTATAAGTAAATATTCAATTTTGTATAAAAATATAAACTTCTAATTAAATGAAGGAACCCCTATGAATCCGAATAATAAGTTAATATAAAATTTATACGACCTTGTACTAAATGAACTTTTAATATTATATACATAACTCAAAATTCAGTATATTTCAGTAAAGGCACAGCTGTAACACATTCTAAAAATAGCATATGGGAACAGTTACTTGCACATCTGCAAAATAACATATGATGGGAACTCATGTTTTGCAAATGCAACAGGATACATGTTTTTTGCAAATTTAAATGCACATGAGAAAATTTGTTTTTTTGAAAAAAATATACCTATTTAAAAATATATAGCAGGTGTTTTCAAGCTGGGAATACAATAAAAAAAATAGAATACATGAGAATACAAGAACATAAATCTTAAAAAATATGGGGCGGGGCCTATATACGCAGGAAAACATTTTGATTGGTAGAAGTTTATGGAAGGAACCAGTATTTTTAAAAATCAATAAGACAGGAGAAGCTGGGGCATGTGAAGAGGGGAGGTTTGAATATTCGGGTTCAATTACAAATTTTCAAGTTTTACAATTATTGCTATAACAAAACTTTCAAAATTAAAGTTCAGTTCCCAGTAACTCTTCTCCATCAATCAAAATCCTTCAGCATTTAAGATGTCTCCCTGGCAAGCCAAAATATCAAACCATGGAGAAACCGAGTATGACCACAGGTATATGTGATAGTAGTTAAGAGGTTCTTGAGATGTCATTTTCTGAAGTGAGGCCGATTAATGCCACAAAACTTCCAGAGGACTTTAAGCCGAAAAATAATTCAATACCAGTGTACGAAGATGTTACAGATGACCAACAGAGTGACATTATTTTGGACCAACAGTTAGAGGAAAGGGCAATGGAAAGTGTTTATAGTGAAGATGACTCACAAAATTTGATGAAGCCAAAAAGTTTATTACTAAAGGCAAGGAAAAGTTACGTGAAAAACAGATGCGAAGAGCCAACCTGTTGAGAAAACTGGAAAAATATAGGTGAAAAGTCAATAGACTGGAAATAAAGTTGAATGAATAAGACCATAATTTTGGTAGAAAAAATTTCTTCTATTTATAATTAATTTTCTTTCTGTTCTATGTTTGTAAAAGTGCTTTAAAACATCCACATTTTTTTCTGCCACCACATCCATGTGCCCCCAGTGGATATCAGAAAGTGTTGTGTGCCAAAAAATTCTTATTATGCCATGCTATTATTGGTTACAAAAATTTAATCCTCCAATAGCTTAGCGAGTTCAAACAAATGTGACCTTTTGAGTGCTCACCGACTTGTCTAAATCGAAACTCTTCGACATTTCCAAAACGTAGAGAGATCAAGTACGTCTTCCGATATCAATAGTTCGAGTTGGATATACAAGTATATATTTTTTTTTTCCAGAATTAAGATTGATCTAGACTTCTAGAGGTCTTAGTAGTTCAGCGCTAGTCTAAAAGTTAGTGTGTTTTCAAAACATGTTTGATCAAGTGATTTGTTGTGAAAAGCAAAAAGTATATACCCTGTTAAGGGTATATACTTTTCATTTAGGGTATATACTGTTCATTTTAAACTGTAAGTTCAAAAATTATGAAAAAATTCAAGTATACTTGTTGATGCATGGTGAATAAAATAGCCAATAATGAAAAATATCTGTCGACTAGTTTTTGTGAAAAAATAAACCTTGAAAAAAACTAGTTTTTATTTTTTTCTCAAAAACTAGTCCACAGATGTTACAATTTTTGAGAGTAATACGGTATCTATTGCAAATACGTCTAATTTTTTTAAAAATTTTTGAACTGACAGTTTTCAAAAAAAATGCATTTTTAGTAAAAAATACTTGGAACAAAATTAATATAAAAAAATTTCAAGATTTAAAAGTATATTATGATACCATGGTCTTTTAGTGATGGACAGGACCAAAAATTTTTTAAAGTTTTTAGAAATCTTTTTAAAATATTAAATAATAATTAATCAAAATCGCCTTCAACAATTCCTCTGTCCGCTGTCCTCTGTTCGTAATCTTTGCAACTTAAAGTCTGGAATTGCATAGTTGCCAGATCGTGTCGGCACTTTGATACTGATAATGCAGGTAAAATCATGAAACTTTAGAGAATACAGTGGAAGTGATAATGCATTATATTATGCGAATAATTTTCAATAATTCACTGAATTATCATTTAAATATTTTTAAACAAAAATGTACTGTTAATGGAATGTTGTAAAATGGAAATAAAATTAAAAAAAACTGGTACTGTCAAGGTTCGAACTCTTGCCGGACTGGCAGACATATATTTTAGATCGCTAAATTTTATTAGGCTATACAATTTTTCAGCCGACTTTTATTACAATAGAAACTGCTTAAAAAAATAATTAAACCCTAGAAATGGTAGAAAAAACTTAAATGAGACAAGAAATACGTACATACTAGAACCAAAGAATAGAGATAACCTATAACTGCAACCTATAATATTTATGTTTGGAAAAAGGTTGATATTATAAACCTTTTATACTATTATCTATTAATTGAGTGGACATTATAACATTTAATCAAATATCTATAGACACATTTTTTCCGGTGGATATTCAATCAGTAATTAATCGATATCTAATATTTTGGAGCAGCACCTTCCGAGAGCGACCATTATTTGCTGTAGTTTCTAAGTAATTTAGCGATACAATTAAAAAAAAAATTTATTACTTTTTGGATGTACCTACTTTTTGCTATACTGCACTATACTGCACTCGACGCGCGTTTCGCTAACCAAGTTGGCATCCTCTGGATATGATTAAAACAGTTTTAATCATGTCCAGATGATGCCAACTTGGTTGGCGAAACGCGCGTAGAGTGCAGTATAGTCTTTTGGTGGTGTGTGGAAAACTACGTCAGTGATATCTACAGACCAAAGGTTCTAACCTACCTTCAAGATTTGTTATACATAAAAACAACAATAAAATACAATAAAAGCTTATATCTAAAACGACGTCTAACGGTAAATTTTCTCCATAATGGTTTCTCATTATTCATATATTTTGACGGTATAGATATAAAATAATTAACACCAGATACTAGCAAAATGACAATTTTAGCCCTTAATTACCTACTGAAACTACATATACCTACATAATTTGTCGAGCCGATGGTTCAGGGTTTAGTGTATAGATCGCTCAACTCAGAGGTCATGGGTTTGAATCTCCATTCCACCAGATAATTTTTAATTCTACTGTCTATTCGTAGACAAAGGCTTGTTCGCAGGGATAGGTTGGCAACCATCTTGGCGATGGTCTAGGATGGGAAAAATGTCGGCTTGGTGTTAATGTGAGAGACTAAAATCAGTTGATGTTTAACTGTTCCCTTAACTAATGAAGTTTTCCAGGTTTCTTTCATTACAGCATTGAATGATGATTAGAGCCTACCAACCTAAATCATTCCTGAGGCGCAAATGCCAGCCCGCGAAATAATAATATGCCACCTCTCTCCCACAGAAGCCTCAGACTTTCGGACTAATCCTTGTGATTAGAATGAGCGGTAGAAATATTATTATTATCATTAATATAAATTGATTAAATGTAAGACTAAATCAATTTTTAAATGCACTATTAGAATGTAAAATAACATAGAGGGTGTATCGGTTAAAATATTCGAGAAATAATACATTCTCAAAACAATATCGTCCTACATGATGTGAAGAGTTCAGAAAAAAAAATCGTAGTGATACTTACGAACTGTGGGATACTAATGGCATTATATTCAAGTTTGGTATAGGGAATGCTAATAAAAGTGTGGCCAAAAAATATTAATTAAGAAACTAAAAAATGTAAAAGTATCTATAGGTGTGATATTTAGAAAATATTAATTTGCATTACCACACTTATGTACGGCATCCTGTAGTAATAATTTAAAAATTAGTATGAATGAGCATGAATTCTACAAACATTTCCCATAAAAATATTTTTTTTTATAACCAAGGTATATTAGTTGCCCACATATTAATATTTTTAATTACCAATTACTACTTTTTTTGTTTCTGTTATTTAACATCGGCCTATTTCCTCAATTAAGGCCAATTACTGACGTTGGGAGAAAAGCAACCCCCAACCTGGAATTTTTGCTGAAACCCCACTTTGTCATGAGGTTACGTATCTTTTATTGTATAATGTTTTATTGTATATTCTTACACATTACACAAAAAATTTTGCTCAATAGCTCAACAGAACAAAGGTGAAATTATTAGCATTAAAAATTTAGAACCATTCTTATGTATTTACAGTGTAAATACATAAGTACTTCCTTGTGTGTAAATTTTACACACACAAATGAAGTATAAAAATCGATATATGAAAATGTTACCAAAATATTAAATTATGTTTGCAAAAAAGTGATAACCGATAGAATAAAGAAATCAGCCCAAATGAAAAATGTCACAGTCATTTTTGATAGCAAATACCTAACATGCACAAAGACATGTTTGTTTTATTTGGTTATACTTCCGAATAAAAGTGCAATGTGCATATTTATAATAATTAATTCTCTTACTTCACCGATACTTACTGTCGCGCAGGATCCGGAATCCACAAAAAACAATTAAGTGTCAAAAGTTATATCCTTATAGATATATTTATATAATATAGAGATTTACAAGTACATTGAATAAGTAAATTTAGTAGGCATATTCTTTGTGCTAAATGCTAAATATTATTTTGAACGCCAAAATTTAACTTCTTAAATAAATTATTTTATAACTCACATGGTCTAGTAGGTATTTATGTATAAAGAATTGTTAATCAAATTGAAATACGAGTCTAAAAATGTTGAAAACCGCCAACGCTGCATAGAAGTTTACTATGATTTCCAAGTTTGGTATCTGTTTTACCAGCCTGACACTAATTCCATCTAACGTATCAGAAACAGTAATTGGGAGTATACTTGTATCTTAAGAAAACTATTGTATAAAAATTAATAATATAGAATTAGGATTGTCAAATTTTTACTTCTATGTTGAAAGATGTTATTGCAATAATTGTAAAATTACCTGTTTTGTAAAAAAATGAAACAAAAAATTTGGTCTTAAAATAAATTGTTTTATATTACACATTATGGAAAATTTTACAAGCTGACCAGATTGTCTTTTAACTCAATGTTTTTATAGTGTCAATTAATTCCAGAATTTTCTATCTTAAGCAGGTATATTGGTTTTGGACTTACTGTAGGTAGGTCTCTCGAATATACTAACTTTTCCATTTCCTTGTATTTTGTTTTAAAAAAAATTTTTAAATGTGACATAAATGTACTTTTGTATGTATTGTCAATAAAGATCTATCTATCTATCTTTAAAAATTATTACCATATTTGCTAAAATTGGTTTTAGATGGTAAATTAATGTTCACCCCTGCCAACTATATCTCCTATATTGATATCTAAAATTACTTCAAAATAATAATAAGTTAGAGAAGTTAGTTTTTCATAACATGCAGATAACATGCATTTCATTTAAAATGTTTTTTCTTCGTTATTTGGCTCACCTTGCAAAAGATATATCCTAACAAAAAAAAACATCACTACACCAAAAAATTTCACATCACAATGTATTATTATTCACGTAAACAATGTAAATTAATACATAAGGAATTAGTCTCATGCGACTACCGCATTAAAATTTTAAACATCTGGCCAAAATGAAAAAAAAAATTTATTTTCAACGGCTACAATAATAATATAATTAATTCACGTTATTAAGTCATGATTCTGCCATCTTTTATATGTTGTTAAAACATATACAGTGTTATTCAGAACTTATCCATAATAAAATTTGGGGATGTTCAACATACATGTTCAAATGTGGTAGTCCAAAAAAAATTTTTTTTGGCGGGTTCTGAAAACTATTTAAAAATTTTTCATTGCACGCCGCTGGATACTGGTACACTGTAATGGAGTGACCTTGGGACTGACAATGCAGACTGGCTAGCACGAAAAAAACTTTGGAAGTTCTGAGAGTATACCGACACCCGGCGCAAAAAAGATTTGCAGCCTTTTTACTTTAAAATAAACTTAAAGATAGATAGATGTGACCAAGGTGACGTGTCTTTAAAATGAATAAAATTTTGTTACACTAATTTTGAAGAATTGCGCTACTTGATTACTAGGTATTAGAAACTTGAAATTTATAAAAAATTTGCACATACCTTGTTACAAAAGCTGCTCGAAATTTTGTCCCTCGACTTCTACACACTTTTGGGCACGCCTTATCCAATTTTGCCGCACTAAAGCGAATGTTCCTCCTGGTTGCTGATCTTGTAAACGCAATTTATTAAGTAAATTGGGGATTTTCAGCATTTTGCTACAACAACCACTCACAAAACCTAACTCGTAATTGATAATCCGCTGCTAACAGTGCTTGAACAAGCTGGATATGATACGGATAAAATTGAGCTTCGTGTAGTAAGCGCCACACCGTTGATTGGGATACCCCAGGCACCTGCCTAGTGATCTGACTTGTACTTATTCGTGTATTTTCACGGACCAGATTCAACACTTGTTCTTCAGCTGCTAAAATACGTTGTGGTCGTCTCGGGCCACCATCTCGTCCACTCCAACTTCACCATAAATAAGAATCATGTCCATTAACTCAGCATTACTGTACACATGAGCCATTTGGAAAATTTTACAGTTTAACACTCCTACACCCGCACTGAGACAGCGACATAGATAGACTGATGACTGCATAGACATTAGAGATATTATCCCCACTCCAACTCTATTCGCTCAGTCTTAATCAGGCGTTCCAGGTACAAAAACTGTTGTTTACTGTTTTTTGAAAGAATGTGATTTATCAGATGCCGTTGAAGTACAGTTGCCCATTATACCTTTATAATGGTATAACTTTAAACATTGTTTACGGGAAATCCTAAGACTTTTATTATAAATTTTTTTTGGTGATATCGATTTCTTATTTAAGGATGCACATATCCTCAAAGTTTTAGAGTTAAGTTCTGAATAACCCTGTATAATGGAGATTATTTTATTTTGTGCCCAGTGCTTCCAGCAATCAATGATGCTACCGGCAAACGTAATCTATCTCTATGATAAATTTAAGTGAAAATATTCGGCGTAAGCATGTAAGCAGATACGAATATGGAATGCAGATAAATACCTGGTGGTTTGTTGACTAGCTGAAGAAGGTGTTTTCCTTGACCTGCGCCCTCCGGTACAGGGAAACGGTGTTTTCCTTGATCTGCGCCCGCCGCTACAGGGAAACACGTGTATGTGAAGAAGGAGATGGCTTATATTAAGTATCAGGGTTTATAATTAACGGGGCACGGTAGGTAAGTCCTATAAAATTTATGTCTACAGTCTACACTACACCCTTTTGAACCATAGTGTTTTCGTTTCTCTCGCATGCTTGAATGCCGCGGTGCGGTCCGCCAGAGGACACTTCATATCGGCGCGGAACTTTTTTCAAAAATATAAGGTTTCCTGAATATACCGCCCATCCAAATGAGAAGCATTTGAGGAAGTTTAAGGATATTGGTCACAAGTTATATTATAGTTAAGAAGTTAGATACAAGTTACAACTTAGGTATATTGGGCAAAGAGAGGAAAGAAAGAAAAAAAAATTAATAAAACGAACAATGTAAACAAATTGATTAAATGTGAGTCATATTAACACTCAACAGGTAATGGACATAATTTTACAAGAGGTCGTCTGAGAACACCTTTAGCTGTGCGTACTGTCACAACCCTAATGTGGCCGTCAGAACTCGGATGCACCTTAATAATTCTACCAAGAGACCAGGTTAATGGAGGTAAATTATCCTGTTTGATTATAACTATAGTATCAACGGTTGGAGTTGCAGTGGAACATGTGCACTTGAAGCGTTGTTGAAGTGTATGTAGATATTCCAGATGCCATCGTTTCCAGAAGCTTTGTTGCATTTGCTGCAATAGTTGCCAGCGTGACAAACGATTCCTTGGAAAGGTTAACCAAGGTTCATCAGGAGTAGCAGTCAAAGTTGAAGAGGTTAAAAAATGACCTGGGGTCAGAGCTTAAAGATCATTTGGGTCATTACTTGATGGGTACAAAGGTCGAGAATTCAGGATGGCTTCAATTTGGTGAAAAACAGTATTGAGTTTCTCGTAGGTGAGAATCTGATCTCCTGCAACTCGAACGAGATGGTGTTTAACAGATTTGATGCCTGCCTCCCATAAACCACCAAAATGAGGAGCAGATGGTGGGTTAAAATGCCATTTTATCTCCAATACCCCTGAAGCGTGATGAGCGGATTCGCTTAATTGGCGATTAGCGCCTACAAAATTGGTACCTGCATCACAATATATATGTGCACATTGACCACGACGAGCCACAAAACGGCTTAAGGCTGCAATAAATGCATCGCAGGAAAGATTTGAAACGAGTTCTAAAAGAAAGGCTTTAGTGGCCAGACATATGAAAAGGTATAAATAAGCCTTTTGAGTTTTACTGCCACGATGCCGGCCGAACATAATAGTAAATGGACCGGCGAAATCCACACCGGTATGTAGAAAAGGCTTAGAGTGTGTTACTCTTGGAGCAGCTAAATCACTCATCAGAGGAGAGCAACACAATGATTGATTACGCATTTGGCAGAAAGAATCCAATATTGTTGCATAAGCAAAGATTGTAAGGCGGTGGCACCGGGATGCATATATTTATTGTGATAATATTGGACAAGAAGCTTAGTTAATCTGTGGTCACGAGGTAGTAGAATTGGATGTTTAACATCTACATCTTGTGATCGACGAAGCCTTCCACCCACGCTGAGAATACCTTGGGTATCCAGGAATGGAACGAGTTTGCGTTTGGGTTTAGAACAAAGTGCGTTAGAACAAATTGTTTTATGTCATGAGCAAAGATCTCTTGCTGAACATGTTTAATAATGAGAAGTAATGCGTGATGCAATTCTAATTGATTAAAAGGTTCTTGTTCTACTTCTTTATGACTCGCATAGCTAATGAAGGGTATTAGGTAAGCTATACTGCTGTGAAGTTTGTGTAAAGAAGAATATTTTTGTAAAAGATTGCAGATAAAATCTGGTTGGACCATGGCAGCAAATGAAACTGGTCTTATTTCCAGCTCAGCATTAGGTGATATGGGAGAAAATGGTTGAATAGGCCATTGTTCAAAACGATCACACAGCCAAGTAGGCCCCGCCCACCATGAGGGGCATGACAAAAGTTCTTTAGGAAGTAGACCACGTGAGGCCGGATCAACGGGGTTATTTATCTGTACCACTAATGTGGTACCAATCTTGCGGGGGAATTTTCTCTTGAATTTGACCAGTTCTATTAGCGATAGGGAGGAGATTTGATCCACGTTAAAGCTACTGTGGAGTCTGACCAAGCATAGATTTTATGAATAGTGAGGATGTTTAAATATACAAGTTTAGCTAGAGTGGCTACTAACAATAGCACGGCACATAATTCCAAGCAATGAATTGTAACGTGCTTCAGAGGAGATACTTTAGACTTACAGAACAGTCCTTGTGTACAACTAAAGTAAATAACAGCGGCGTAACCAACTGTGGACGCATTACAGAATCCGTGCAGCTCATAGGATTGAGCCTCATTTTTGTTACTGTAGCACTGTTTTATATTTAGCTAGCCAAGGGGTATTGGTCGTTTACAGAAATTGCAGAATCGGGTAATGCAAATAATACTGGATAGCAATAGATGCACAGGGATTGGGGACATGTTGGCTGCTTTGGGTTGGATAAATGTACAAAGGTTTCTGGAACTCAATGTGTTGGTTTTTATTCACAAAATTAAATTAGGGAAAGAACCTAAGTATTTACAAAATTTGTTGGAAACATTTCAAAATATGCATGATTACAATACGAGAGGGAGACAAGATTTCATTTTGCATAGGAATCGAGTAAGTGCAGGGCAGAACTCAATTTTCTGCAGGGGAATTAAGAAATATAACAGTCTTAGTCAAGAATTTAAGTTCATTCAAAATATAACTACATTTAAGAGAATGTTGAAAGGAACCTATGCATGAATTTTTGTATAGTCTGTGTAGAACATTAGCTGCTCTTTTTGTTGTTTATTAAGGGTATCTACTAAATGTGTTTCAGTGGATTATTTCTATATTGTAAAGAATAATATTGTAACTGTAAAGGAATAGCAATGTACTAAAATTAAATAAATAAATAAATTGATAGTCATCAGATATCAATCGACGAGGTAATTAAATTTTTGCCAGACATGGTAATTCATGTCGATATTGCTCCCACTGAGAACAAATTTCGTTAGAAGGTACTTCATCCCAGCCTATGCCTTGGGTCCATAAAAGTTGAATTAAATGTTTAGCTAATAAGGTCAGAGGAGAAAGAAGTCCGAAGGGATTGAATATACGAGCTATTTCAGACAGAATAGAGCGTTTTTTGCAAGTATTACAAGGATCCATTTTATACATAAAAGAATCAGTTTGTGTATTCCAATTCAAACCCAAAATTTTTTGAAAGGCATCAGCTTTATCGTATGGTTGATACTCTGTATCGCAAAGAGACAGATCTATTGATTGCAATACAGTATAA
Organism: Pogonocherus hispidulus; assembly: GCA_963924545.1. Taxonomy (NCBI): domain Eukaryota; kingdom Metazoa; phylum Arthropoda; class Insecta; order Coleoptera; family Cerambycidae; genus Pogonocherus; species Pogonocherus hispidulus. The sequence goes on along the minus strand of OZ004698.1, from coordinate 29,151,293 downwards.
TTGTTGCTTGACCATTTCCTTAACTAAAACCTCCAGCCTGCAGCATTGTCTATAGATGAACAGCCAGTAACTGTGTCATCCACATATGTATCTGTTTGCAATATCTTAACTGCTGCTTAACTGCTTCTGCGAGTTGTATTAGAGTGCGAATAGCAAGGTAAGGAGCGGATGATACTCCGAAAGTAACAGTGTTTAATTCATATTTGTGTACTGGAGTATCAGTAGAAAAGCGCTAGTGAATTCTTTGATAAGATCTGTGTTGAGGAATAACCAAGATTAGTCTGTACATCTGCTTTATGTCTGCAATAAGTACAATTGAATGAACACGAAATCGTAGCAGTAAAGATACCACGTCTTGTTGCAACTTAGAGCCAATTAGCAAGTTATCATTCAAGGACATGTCATTAGGAGACTTTGCCGAGGCATGAAATACTACCTGAAGTTTGGTAGTGGTGCTGTCTGGTTTAAGAACACAATGATGTGGAATGTAGTAAAAAGGTTGCAAAGAGTCATGAGCATTTATGATAGACATATGGCCAGAATCTAAATACTCTTGCATAAATTTAGAATATTCACATTTCAGTGGGGGATTTTTATTTAAGCAGACAGTGTTTCATGGAAGAGTCCAATGAGTCGCCCAAAGACACAGGATACCTAAAAGGCAGAGACACTGTATACCTCCCAGAATTATCACGAGTATGTGTGTTGATGAAAATTGTTTCACATTTGAGATTGTCTGGATAAGAGAGAGTTTGCGTGGATATACTTTCAAGTTCCCAAATATTTTTAAGACTAGAGTCAACAGTTTCAACGTAACCAATGAAGAGTTAACAAGATGCGTTTTACCTGATAGAATCCAATCAAAAACAGTATCGATAGATATTGGTTCATCAGGACGACCGTATTTAATAGAAGATCGAATTATTTGAGAATAGAGGTCTGCACCCAAAAGTATATCAACTTCACTGGGTGTTCCAAAATTAGGATCAGCTAGCGGGAGATTAACCGGATGATTAGCTTCTTGAAGTATAATTTTACATGAAGGCAAATTGTGACAAATCATTGGTAAAACTAAAACTTGTACAGTTAACAGGGATGCCGTTTATAAGGGTGGAATATTTCCCTGTCAAAGTCCAATATCTCGGATATAGTTAGTTTCACAGAAATAAGCTTCTGGCTGAACAATATACAGGGCGCGATGCATAATTTAAAATTATTTTGAGACCTACAGGGCGTTCTCAATATTCTGGGCAGCTGAAAACATAATTTTTTTAAATGAAACACCCTATATATTTTTGAATTTCTGAAATCTGTGTTAAATTCTGATTTCAAAAATATAAATTTATGCTATATTAAAACGAACAGATTTAGAGTTATTTGTTAATTTTTTAAATTTATAACAAATTTAGGTCGTTATAAAAAATTGAGTATCTCGTAAAATTGAAATAGCTAAATCTTCAAATTAAGTACAGTGTGTCTACACATAGTGCCAAACTAACAGCTGCATATGTTATTTAAATATATTATAAGGGGTGTTAACCACAAGCGTAACCATTTTTAATATTTCAAAAATCAATAAGTGACTTTTTTTAAATGCAACGCCCTCTATTTTAGGTGATCATTTTCTGAGAAATTAAATTCTCTTTCGAATAGATATTACATTCCCTATACCTAAAATGTACGCTTTCCGAGTTATTTGGATTTTTGTGATATCAGCTATTTTTTTTGGTTTGGAGCTATCCTTTTACCGTTTAAGGTATTATCAATTACTATTTTTATTCTCTGTTAAAAGGAAAGGTAAAATGACAGAAAAAATAGACAAACAAATGTTTGTCTAATACAAACAATAACATCAACAAAATATGTAATAAATTCGTAAAAAAACTACATCAAATTCTTGAAATGATGACCGTTTTGCTGCAAACAGGCTTGAATTCGCCTTGGATATGATTCCTGAATGTTAAATAGTATCCTGTGTGGAATCTGAAGAAATGCCTTCCTAATTCTTTCACGCATGTTTTCCTCTGTTGTCGGTGGTGTTGCATTAACAATAGTTTTTATGCATCCGCACAGGAAGAAGTCACATGGGGTGAGATCTGGAGATCTTGCTGGCCATTGAATAGGACCACCTCTGCCAATCCACCTTTCCCCATATTGCCCATCTAGTCAATTTCTAACACGACGAGAATTATGCGCCGGAGCACCATCATGCTGCAACCATGAATTTTGAATCAAATGTTGGGGGACATCTTGCAATAAATTTGGTAAATAGTTGACAAGAAAGTCGTGATATATATCAGCAGTTAAGGTGCCATTGTAGAAATATGGGCCAATTACCCTGTGTCCTAATATTCCACCCCACACATTTAGACTCCCACCTATTTTGAAATCTTGTTTTTCTTTTTAATTTGGGGTTGGTATCTGCATAATGATGAAGACTTCTCATATTTGGTAAGGCAGTGTTGCGGAAAGTGGATTCATCCGCAAATAGAACATGAAAAAAATTTTGCTACTGATTAATTTGATTCATTGCCCATTCACAGTACCCGACTTGTACTTCAAAATCTGTATTTGATAAATGCTGAACAGTCTGATAATGGTAAGCATGACACTTATAAAGCTTAAACACTCTTTGAACCGAGAATTTACTTACTTCTGTGATCCTGCTAATTTCTCTTTGGCTAATATGAGGATTCTCGGTAGTAGTGAGTAGAATATTAGTCGCTTTATCTTCATTTACTGTGTAGTTGTCCTTTATAGGTTTCGTATAAGAGACAGATGAATTTTCGTTAAATCTTTCCTGAAGTCTTCGAAGAGATTTTACCGTTAGTGTTCTTGTTAGAAAAACATTTTGTTCCACGCTACTCCGCCTTTGTCTACGGCGGCCCTGTAGGGATGACCTTGCGCGTGTGTTTTTAGGACGATTCACAACGGTCACCTGTTCTATAAAATTTAGTCTGCTATACGCATCTAAGCCTGCATCCTATCACTTATTTACTTTACATTTGTTTATGTTACTGTTTACGGTTTTGTTAATAAATAGTTTAACCGTCACGTTAACTGTTAAACTGGTCACGGTATTTTACTGTGCCTACTATGCCATACCTAATAGTTCTTCTCTTAGGAAATCGTTGATTGTAGACTCGAGTTGCAAGAAGACATTTACCATTACATTCCCCAAACACATACACCCTATCTTTCAATTCATTATTTGAGAAATTCATAATTTTTATTATAAAAATTTGACAAAGTGCACAACAAAACACCAAGAAGCAACAAAAGGCAATTTGTTAATATTTGTATAATGATGCTACTGTCAAAATGGAAACTAAAATTTTCAAGGCACCCTTAACTATAAATGTAATAATGAATACTAGCTTCTTGATCGGTAGAAAGCCGAATAACACGGAAAGCGTGCATTTTAGGTAGGTATAGGGAATATAATATCTATTCGAAAGGGAATTTCATTTCTCATAAAATCATACAGGGCGTTATATTTAAAAAAAGTCACTTACTGATTTTTGAAATATTAAAAATGGTTACGCTTGTGGTTAACACCCCTTATAATATGTTTAAATAACATATGCAGCTGTTGGTATGTCACTATATGTAGATACACTACTTAATTTGAAGATTTAGCTATTTCAATTTTACGAGATATTAAATTTTTTTTAACGACCTAAATGTTTTATAAATTTCAAAAATTAATGAATAACTCTAAATCTGCTCGTTTTAATATAGCATAAACTTTTATTTTTGAATTATATAATCAGAATTTAACACAGATTCCAGAAATTCAAAAATATATAGGGTGTTCCATTATTCCTTGAATAGGAATAGAAAGAGAATTGAGCGGTAAACCTAACCTTTGACGGCATTTTTCAGTCATTACTGAGATTGACTACCATTGTGGATGAGCGCTCGACCGATAATGTATAAGTGTTCTTTAGCATCAGAAATAGACATAAGAGCAGTTGATAAAAGAACAGTACTTGGAGTTAAAGCGTTAGCCACTACCGTTGTCGCATGTTCTGCAATAATATTATTTGCAAGTGATGATTCTCCGACTTGTGCAACAGCGTATGATGGCGCTTCTGACAAAGATGACATGTAGAGTCAGAGCGGCATGACGAATAAGGATGAGTTCCTAAACAGTTTACACAACGGTCTTGTTGCTTAATGAATTGAAAACGGTCATAAGGTGTTTTTCTCAAAAATACATCACATTTATATATATTGTGATCACCTTTACATGCAAAGCAACAAGTATCTTTGGATGTGGTAGAGGTAGATGATAATAATTGACTCCGAGTTCCAACATCACTACTTTTGACTACAAATGGTTGTTTAGGTCTGAAGTTGCCTGTGTATTGTTTACGAGGCATGGGCGGAGAATATTTTTTAGACTTAAAATGAAGAAGTGAATTAAATAAAAGATTTGAAGTAATGTTATTTGATGTTAGAACCTTAAATTGACCCTTTAAAAATTTAAATAAATAATCATATGCAGACACTTCAGTATCATTATATTTGAGTTTGAAGCTTTCCCCAGTTTTGTAATCAACTTTCTGAATTAATAAGTTAAATAAAGTAAAGTTCCATAAATCAATTTTATATGTGTCAAGGGCAGCTATATTTTCTGCAAATGTATTTAACAATGTTCGGAGGGAACTTGTTGAACCTGCCACAGCTTTCGGATCATTAAAGAGATTACCCCTATAAGCAGACAGAAGTAAACATTTATCATCATAAGTGCTTTGCAATAATTTTAAGGCAATATCATAATTGCCAGCAGTCAAAGGCAACTGTTTGACTGTTTTCAAAGGTTTGTCAGCTAAAGATGTAAGTACCTAAATATTGAAATTTTTCAATTTTTGAAAGCTTAATTGATAGTAAAATTAAGCTTTCAAAAATTGAAAGCTTAATTGAATTAAATTTGAATGAATGAATGAATGAATGAATGAATTAAAATTGAAAGGAATGAGGTCCATTCAATATGATTTCCAGAAAACTTTGGAAGATAAATTTTCGGAAATTGAACATTATCCCGTTCATTTAAACTTGCCACCTTCACAGTGTCTACATTGGTCAAACTTATTTTTATTGATGTAATAATATCATATAGATCATCCAACTTTTCCTGTAAATTAATTAATTGCCCTAATTCCTGACAGAAAGTGAACTTAATTTAAGAGATTTACTGCTTTGATTTACATCCTGATATATTAATTCAGCGCATTTTGCTTTTGCCAAAAAAAGTGATTGGGATTCCTTATTTATTGACAACTCAGTTATAGTCGTTAATTGGTTTAATTACCATCTTGCATTCTGTAACAAAATCTAAAAATTCCATTGTTATAATAATAACAATAAATTCGAAAAATAATTTTGCCCAAATAGTTACTTAGTAAGTAAACAAAGTAAATGAATTAAAATTAGTAAAAATAAATAAGTTCACTTTTAACCCATATCCTTCAAACACACTGTGGAAAATAATTTAAATTCAAATATATTTAAATATAAATGGTTTATAATTGTAACGGTAGGTTCAGGCAGCAAATAAAGCTATTTACTTACAATCAGCAAAAATTTGAAAAGGTTTAATCCAAACACGAATTTTTTGTGTTATTATAAACTTAGAATTCCGGTTTCAATAGAATGTGATGTCCACAAAGGATAAAGGGCTACAAAAAGAAGTAAACAACTGCATCAACAAAAAACACCTTTACGAGCACGAGCACTCAAGGTCGCGGCGGCAGCTACTGTTTGAAAGAATTTTGAAAATTGAATTAAACGTATTTGAAACGTACTGTTTCGCGTTTTAAAGAAAGAATGTGGAAAATATCCTTAGGTAGCGTGTAACAAACGATTGGCTCAGAAGGTCCAAAAAATGTATGAGAAATTTAAGTGAAAATATTCGGAGTAAGCATATAACAGCGTATAAAAAAATTGAAGGACCAGCTACGATGTGGCAAGCGAGTAGGAATATGGAATGCAGATAAATACCTGGTGGTTTGTTGTCTCGCTGAAGGAGGTGCCTCCTCAGTGTCTTCCTTGATCTGCGTCCACTGGTAACGTGTAACGAGGGAAACACGTGTATGTGCAGAATGAGACGGCGTATATTAAGTATGAGGGTATATAATTAACTCGACACGGTAGGTGAGATCTATAAAATTTATGTCTACCGTCTACACTACACCCTTTTGATCCAGAGTGTATTTGCTCTCGCGTGCTTGAATGCCGCGGTGCCGTCCGGTTACCAGAGAGCACTTCATATCAGCGCGGAACTTTTTTCAAAAATATAAGGTTTCCTGAACACTATTAGTTCGTTGATATTATCGCAATATCCCCAGTCCTTATTTTTCTCAAATTATTTTAAAAGGAGCCCCTCACCCTTTTTGTTTCTTTGTTTGTCGCATAAGTCTGTACTGTGGTAAGGGTTTGCTAAAAGCTGATTTTTTTTGTCTTTGTAAGTATGGTCCAATTATAGTAGTATATTTTGTTGAATTATTTCCGATAATTTGCTCGTTGACATCATAATTTCTGCAGTATGCATTTGTTCGTTTCAAAATAAAATATCATCACTACACCAAAAAATTTCACATCACAATGTATTATTATTCGCGTAAAGAATTTAAATGAATACATAAGGAATTAGTCTAATGCGACCAACTTATTAAAATTTTAAACATCTGCCCAAAATGAAAAAAAATTATTTTCGACGGTTACAATAACAATTAATTCACGTTAAAGCATGGTTCTGCCATCTTTTATATGTTGTTAAAACTAAATAAAACTGCAGGACATGCTTTGAGATAAACTATTTGATGTAGACTTCTAGCAAAATATACCATCTGTCTTGTCAAAACTCAACTAAGATGCAGAATGCACGTTGGAGGACAGGTCCAGACTTACGATATTTTATGCTATATATTTAACACATGTAATAAATTAAAAAAATGTTTCAAATAAAGTGTATCTATTTTATAATTATAAACAAGAAGCTATTTTTTCTGTATTTCTAAAATTATAAGGTGACCAAAAAAATAAAAATAATTTCAAACAAATTACCATTTATTATGCAAAAAACTATTACATATTTTTTCTAATAAAAAATATAAGCAAAAAAATTGTATAAATAAACAATCACACAAAAATTATTCAACATTATTGTAGATTTTTTTTTAATACAATATAGTGCAATGAACTTTAGATAAGCTAGAGATGTGCAAGTCCACTAGCTTAAGTTCACTGGCTTTACTCCGGTAGCTCAGGGAGATTTATGAGACTAGGGCGTAGTATTTGTAGCAATGCTTTGAGTGTTGACTATTTATTTGGGCACCAGGATAATTTTTAGATATTACAACACAAAAAGAAACAACTATATATGGATTTCCTCGTGGATTTCATTTTATTAAAGGTTCCTGAAAGTTTATTATGCCACATGCAATAAATACTACTTAATCTAATTTCCAAGCCATATTTAAATCTATACATGCATGTGGTTTCAACATTTCAAATTCCCTGATCCTTCGAATCACTCTTTCAATATGAATCCTTAAGCTTGCTATCTTTTTACTTAGTTTTACCTCTTCTTTAGTGCTTTTTGATCCAGATGCAATACTTGGGGGGCCTTATTAGCTTACAATTTTTAGTTGCTAACAGAGAGTCGATGTGCTTGAAGCCCCTATCTGCCATAACATCACAGTATTGTGGCAAAATGTTTATATACCCAGACTCCGTAACAATTTCGGTATCTATTACTCTTCCGCCAAAGCCAGTAGAAATGAAATTGACTATACCATCTGGAGTGGCACTTTATTTATTTATTTATTTATTTATTTATAGAGTACAAAAGGGATGCACGACAGGCTAGAGAGCCCAAAATGTGATCCACAAATACAAGTAAACAAAATACAATAAAGTAAAAAAAGAGAAGTATACAGGAGCAAAAAACAATAATAATAAATTATTCAGATTCAGCTTTACAAAAGAAAAATCAAAAGAAATAACCCATATATATGTATACAAACAAGTAAAAAATAATAAGTTGATGTGTATACATGTAATTTGTATAAAAAATATAATAATTACTAAAAGGTACAGTTCTGTTTTATACAAATTTTAAATCTGCTTATAGTTAAATGGAACATATCTATTTCAGACAATCTTTCATTATAAATTCTAGGTACACATTCTGTTGATATAGTATTATATGTAGAATACAGGGGAAATTTACTGTTTACAATTTTATTATGAACATACAAACGTATAGCATTATTTATCCGATCATAAAATAGTTGTACGCACTCATCAGTGCAGCGGTTAATAAAAAGGTCAAACCATGGGATACCACATATAAAACTATTAATGGACTCATAGTCCGCTTTTTTGAAAATTTTTTACTGAAGTAATATTTGAAGGTGATGTTTTTGCCAATGCGACAGAAATCATAAATTCGACCGATTTGTGATGACCGTCTTCAGGTACCAGAGGAAAATTTGAGTGACTAACATTTTTAATGGAATTATTATTACATAGAATTAAATCCAATAACCGGTCGTTATGATTAGTTATGGTGTTCAATTGCATAAGACCACAAAAGGAGAGCGCATCAGTAAATACAGTACATTTAGCAGGAATCATAATGGGTATTAATAATGTGCAATTTTGTTTATGAGTCCACGTTATGTCATATTGAAATCACCACAGATCAATACGGTATCATTATGCGCGAAACTGTCGGATATTCTTTGTACATTTTCAGAAAAGCAAGCAAAGGCATAGTCTTCACCAGGGGGAGGGTAAACACATAGATGTATCTTACGGTTCTCATTAGTAAAGAGGGTGACCCACACATCTTCAGAGTCACTTTGCCATTCTGGTCTCGATATCACTTGATACGTGTGACAGACGGCAATAAGTATCCCCCCACCATCACTTTTAACACTACCAGAGGTTTCACGTCGAAGCACTCAATAGTCATTCGTAAAAATTTCACTACTGGCAACAAAACTGTTTAACCAAGTTTCAGATAAAAATAATAGATCCATATCACAACTTACAATATTAAGCTTACATTCTTAGGTTTTAGAGCGAAGCCCCCTAACATTTTGGTAGAATACTGAAAGATCCATTGGGAAGATGGTTAGATTAATAATAAATTTAACTAACAGAGCTAGCTTATAGATCGGTTAATTGTTCTTCCTGTTTAATTTGAATAACTTTTGAACCATCATCTTTCCTCATTAAAACATTACAGTTTTTGACCCACACGTATTTATATTTTTTTATACTCGCAGCTTCTCTAGCTTTTTTAAATATAATTTTCTTTTTGCGAGTTAAATGTTCGTTGACATAAAAATCCTCTGATAGTCCCCCAATATGTAATTTTCGATTAGTTTGTGTAAGACGTTTAACTTTAGAGGCTGCAGAGGGAACAGATATTTTGTTTAAGATTTTGATTTTCATTTTTAATAGTATCTATTAACTTAATCTGGTCCTTAAAATTTATGAGAGATACTTCGAAATCAGTAATTTTATCCGAACAAAAAGTTAAGGACTTATACATTTCATTTTGTTGTTCACGCATTTGTTTCATTTCCATACGAATGTCCTTGAGAAAAGAAAAAAGTTGTTGACGATTTATGACATCATGAGCGTTATCAGCATCCTTGCTGAGAACAGCTTGATGACCATTATCTTCACATGATTTGATACATGTAGAACATTTCCAAAGGAAACTGGAAGACTTTAGAAGATTGAATTGATCTGCTGTAAGGCCGACACATTTAAAATGATAAAAATTTGTACAAAAAGCTTGGCATTGGAGGCCAGGCGATTTCTTATTAATAACCGTGGTGCAGATATTGCAAGTAGATGACATATTAATACGTTGATTATCCAGACACTGGAAAGTTTAAATTGAAGCGAATACCACTATCGTGATCACAAAACACTAATTAATAATTATGTAGAATCACAAAAAATTAATTCCGGAATGTACCTCTTAAAACTACAGTAAAACACTTAACCCACAAAGTAACCTGTACACAGCGCTACTTCTACTTCTACGTGCTATACTGCTATCAGATATTTTAAAGTATTACATTTTTTAAATTCAGACCACGTCAATGATTGATGCAAGCTGTTAGTAGGCTGTTCAATCTGAACTTCAAAACAGTCTATGATTGACTGAACTTTCCAATACCTTGCTCTGAATGGTATTGGTAGATTGTCTTTAATTAGATCTGGTTGTGGCCAAAAAATTAAACTCTTGAAAAAACCTGCCAAAACAGGTAGGTGTTTGGCAAACACCTTGGACACATCAGACACACTAATTCCAAAATCTAGGAAAATACGATAGAAAGCATCATTTACACGTACTTTCTTCAACACAATTAAAATATCTTTGTAACAAATTTTACTTTTGTTTTCTAACAATTTGACAATAAAATATGTGTCTTTTGGCAGCCCTAGATAAAATCGTGAATTGCTTTCAATCACTAACAGGGTTCTCTCGATGCTTAGTTTCTGTAAATCAGAAACTTTATAGTCAACTATTGAATCACTATCTGATGAAGTGTTGCTTTGAATTTGAGAACTAGAGGGTAAGGTTGATGCTAGAGAAGATGCAGAAGATGACTGGAGAATTTGATGCAGCACTTTTCTGTGGTGACCTCTCGGGACAGATTGATTTTTTCTGGTGAACTCTTAGCAGATGATGTTTGTGCTGATGTACTCTGTTCATTAAATAAAACCCTTTTCACAGATGATTGTGATACTTGTTCCAAATTTTCTATTTTCCTTTTTTTGGCTAGTCGCTTAAGGCTGCAATGTACACAATTTCGCAGGACGATTTGCAGAGGTTCACGCCCAGGCATTTTTCTCTTTAATGGAACTTCCTATTTGTATGAACTAAGTTTTAGATGACTAATTACTATTCACTAAACTAGACAGCAAAGTCCTTTTTTCAAAAAAAATCTTAAATATGTAAAAAAATTTTATGTCAATATTGCACACTTTTGGAACATTGCTATAACATTATTATACAATAATTAAAAAAAATACGACTGAGGTCACATCAAGCAAGTCTTTATGCAACTAAAATATGTTTTAAATTTAAATTTTTTGATTTTATAATGACAAAATCTGTAAATTAAGAAGGCATGTTTTTACAAATTTCTAATTGCCTTACTTACAGGCGCAAAACTCGAAATTTGAGGTCGGATATTTGACGTCACAGTTAGTAGGCGGAGTTATAAAGTACACTGTAAAAAATCTCATCGCTAGCTACAATGTAAAATTTATTAAATAGATGATTATTATCCTTAGCACTGAAAAATATTAAAAATACAATACGGAGGTAAAAGTCAGTCAAATTTTGTTTATTTAAATTTTCATAACTTCATAGTTTATAGTTTATACTTCGGTGAAAGTATAAAAGCATTCAGCATTCTTTAACTTTTCCTTAGTTTAAAAAATTTATTTCGTACATACATGCATAATTATCTTTGTTTTAATATAATCGGAATTTTTTTCACCATCGTCATCATCGTCATGAATATCATCTTTTGTTTTTTTATGGACGCCATATTAGAATTTCACGTGGAGAAAAAATCAAGGAATCAAACTTACGGTATTGAATGTAATTAAGGTTTATAATTAGTTGTTTAATTTTTATTAATCATAACATTGAACAACAATAAACAAAATAACAAATGAATAAAACAATTGAATAGAGTGTAACAAACTGACAAAATTTATCTCGAGACAATAGAGGAATTGGAAGAAACAGTTCGTTGGGAAATTACATCATTGCCACTGAGATAAATCAGGAGGGCTGTTGATGGTGTCTCCAGTCGCTGCAACAGTTGTCTACAAAATAATGGTAGACAATTTGAATATTTAAATTAATTTAAAGTTATTTGTCAGTTTGTTAGGCTCCATTCAATTAATTTTATTCATTTATGTTATTTTGTTTATTGTTGTTTAATGGTTTGATTAATAAAAATTAAACAACTAATTATCAGTGACGGCTTATGGTTGTAGAGTTAGGTACAGCCAAGGTAGCTCTAGAGAAAAGATGTGTATATGGGGTAAGTGCTGCGGAGGGTGTGGGGGTTTCGAAAATTTTTCAGGAATTTCAAGGTCGTTGTCATTTAAAGCGTGTTTTAAAGTATATACGAATATTTTAGGATCTTTACTTACATACGTATCTTTACGTATTTATTAATAATATTATATCATGTAAATCGAAAATAGAAGTAAATATAATTTTTAATGATATATCTATATATGTATATACAGCGAGGATTCCAAATTAAAAACATGATGGGTATATTTTTCGCCATTTCCCTTATTTTTCTACAGTTGGAAATGTTGATTATTTTTGTATTTTGGTATTTAAATAAACACCTAACAGTAAAATCAGTATAACTGACAAAATTAAACAATTAAAATCTATGTAGTGTTTGTGAATAGGTAAGGCAGACCGCCTTTCAAATAATAAAAGTAAGTTAACTTCTGCTGGTTTCACGCGGCCACCGGCCGAACCGTGCTTGGCCGATATTGCCTGAAATAAGTCGCGCGTTACGCAGGCAACTAAGGCCTCCAGCATGGTCTGTATAGCCAGATTCGTAGAGAATAGATTAATTCATATAAGTATTTCTTTAGCATAGAAGCTAATACCCGCTGGCAGCTGGCCAAAGTGTGCACAGAGGAGCACAGTTTTAAGACGATAAATATAATGGAATGGATATTGCTGATTGGAAAACTGTGTGAAATAAATAAGAAACGACCATTTGAATGGTCTATTAATATAAAATAAATGAATATAAAATGTACATTTATTTTATGGTATTCATATATCAGAATCTAGTAGGTGAAAAAAAATTCTGGTTGCATTAGATAATAATTATGGATGTACGTACGAAATAAATTTTTATTTGAAAAGTTCTATAACTAACAGAGCTAGCGCTAATTTAAGTTTTTTGGAAATTTATTATTTTGCTAATTATTTTGAGAACTGCTGGTTTTTTCAACAATTTTCCGGGACCACTATTTAGCGCTAGTAATTGCTCAACTTTTCTCTAATTTAACTAACTTCGTATCTCTTCGAATAACAAAGATACCAATACATAGCAGGACTCGTGATTCACCCTGTATAAGGTGATCAAATTATATATTATCATAACTGACAGCATATCATATATACGTCTTTCGAAAATACAGCTGTAAATAGAAATTCTATCTGACATTGGAAAAAAGATAAAATTCTGAACTGAAAATTTGGCATTCACCATAACTTACATAAAAAAAAATATTGGTGCAAAATATTCCCAAGAAAATAACTTTTTCATAAAACATTTCATTTACTTTTTGAAGAATACAACGAACCATTATAGAAACGTGTTGTAATGAAATTGAATTTTTTGGCGATTTTTGAAGTGTCCATTACTCCTGAAATATTACCAGAATTTTATTTTTGCTAATTTTTAATGTAGCGACGTCGCTACGCTACTGAGTGTTTCTATTGGATCATCGCAATAAGTATAATAAACTGTGGTATCGTGTTTTTATCCTTTTTACCAGAAAAAGTGTAAAACACTTAAGAGTTATTACATTAATTATAAACACAAATTAGTGTTTCAATTGTTATTCTTTGAGTGATTGTTCATTAGTATATTTCATATTTCATATACCTACTAATCCTACTAAAGGTCAAACAGATAAAAAAATAAAAATTTATATTTGCAAATTTGCAAGGAAAAATAAAATTCTTTATAAAATCAGCAAAACAATAATTATTATGCTTTTGTAGGTACTCAAATACATTTATTTTATTATAAATTCGATTTTTAACAGTGTAATCGAGGCGGGACAGGTGTTGGATACGGCCGTAAATCATCAAGATGTGGAGAATTGACACTAGCTGGGTCCTTCTCCGAACTTTACGCGCTCTCTCGCAAAGATTTTCAATCGGACGAACATTGCGCCCTTAACTGAGATACATCTTTAGGAAAGTCTTTGCCGCTTAGATTTTTCTGGGGCACCACACCTTTTCTTAAAATAAGTTTCTGTTGCACTAATTTATATCGAATCCAGTTTTCACACTCTTCTAACTAAAATAAATTAATCAGTGTCTCTACTTCTAAATTCGCGATTCAAATTACCGATGAGGGGGCTGCAAATTGTAAACAAATATGGAGGAAGACGAGTAAAAATTTTACATTTCATATCACATCATCTAGCAATTTAGCATTCAACTGCCATAAATATAGTGGCTTCATGTGCTAGTTAGGGTGTTAGGGTGAAATAAAGGTTAAAAAGCAGTCAAATGTCCCATAAGTGCTTCATTGCTAATTATATTAGCAATGAAGCTAATGGGTTAGCTTCATTGGGTTGAAACAGGTACCCCAGTTTTTGTTTACTTACATTTTGGACTAAAATAAGTGTGATAAACTGTGGTGATACCATATTAGTACTTGTTTTTTGTTAAACAATGTTTAAATTAAAATATATTCTGCATTTATAAGACTAATAATATAAAATTATAGACAAACTGCAACAAAGTGGTTATGTTGTGTAAATAAACGTGTTCCCTGTTATTAAATTGTTACATGCCTTTTGCAGAAATGAATGAGAAACAGTTTCTTATACTAGGGCCAAACTTCTACTTATCTTCAATCTTAAATACTTCTATTGATAGATTTTGTGGAATAACACCTATAAACACGGCAGTTTGCGTTGTGCTGCTTCTTTTGAATGCCATTTAAAATGTAAAAATAAAGATGTACAAATACTAACCACGTCGTTTTTAACTTTGTAATACCAAAAAATCACAAGCACAGCAATACATTACATCAGCAATAAGCCTTCATCAACTTTTAAGTAGGTTCAAATATTTTCATGCAGAGGGCGCATTCATTTTTGGAATCGCCAATAAAAATAACAAACTTACATTAAAGTGGTCTTCACAGCAGTAGTAACTTCCTGAAGTATATTTCGGAATTTTTTCTTTTTTTACAGCAACACACCATTCTTTCCTAGTTTCATCATTAAATGAACAGAAATATTTTGTTGGAGTTGAAAGATGTATTTTTACATGTGGTTACAAAACAATACTTAGCTCTCTTCGACATGCTGGAAACTAATATTATTAACATTATTACTGCAAAGTCGATTAAATATATTCAAAAATTACCTTTACAAATTACGATGTTTTAATTAACAGAACTAATAAATACACTTGTAATCAGTCACAGGCAGAGACAACAATTCACAGGTAAAAATATTAACTAAAAACAATGTCTCATGTTTACCATGATGTTTACCCTAACCAAACAATTGAAACATAAACAAAAGTAAAGTTATCACGCAGTGACACCAACCACACAAATGAAAATATCCTAGAAATCACTAAAAAATGACGCAAATTTTGAATTTTTGCTTACTGACGTCACATAGATATCGCGCACATTAAAAAAATAATTTATGGACTTAAATGAACCCAATATTAAAATTCCAGAAATACGTATCTCTTCTTTTTCCAACTACTTTCCATTGCCGATTTAAAAAAAAAAAATAGGAAAACAGCCCATTGAGAAACAAATAATATTTTACATATTTTATTTTTAAAACAATGGGGTGTTTTCCTATTTTTTTTTACATCGGCAAAGGAAAGTAGTTAGAAAAAGAAGAGATACGTATTTCTGGAATTTTAATATTGGGTTCATTTATGTCCATAAATTATTTTTTTAATGTGCGCGATATCTATGTGACGTCAGTAAGCGAAAATTCAAAATTTGCGCCATTTTTTAGCGATTTCTAGGATATTTTCATTTGTGTGATTGGTGTCACTGCGTGATAACTTTACTTTTATTTATGTTTCAATTGTTTGGTTAAGGTAAACATCATGGTAAACATGAGACATTGTTTTTAGATCTAGACATTAGATAAACAGTTACAAATGGAAGACGACAGTGTTAAACACATACACCCGGATTCATGAAAGGGGCGTAAGGCGTTAGTCGGACTAACCAACTTTGCACCGCCGACTACACCTTTTATTTTAACACGCGCAACAAGGGCGCAAATTTTTCGTGTAACCCTCGCTAGTCGGACTAACGTTAGGCCTCGTTGATGAATCCGTACGTTAATCAATATAACAGATACCTATAGAGTATAAATAATTTAATTTATTAAATTAACAGAAGTTCATTTATTGACTACCTACTACAAAGTACTAAAATAAGCACATTGGTGTTAATTTATACGACCCATATCATACAATGAAAACAAAACAAAATCGCCTCTCATAATGCTCTATGGTTTAGAAATAGTTTCCTTGAAGGGAGGTTGGAGCCTTTGGTGTGAAGATAACACTGACGTAGTTTTCTACATAACGTCAAAACACTACACTGCACTCGACGCGCGTTTCGCCAACCAAGTTGGCATCATCTGATGATAAAAAACCCCATTAAGTTTAAACTTGAGGATTCGTAAGCATCTCTAGATGATGCCAACTTGGTTGGCGAACTGCGCGTCGAGTGTAGTATAGTATCGCACTCATCAAGTTTAAACTTGATGATTTTAATCATCTGCAGATCATGCCAACTCGGTTAGCGCAACGCGCGTTTTGTGCAATATAGTGTTTTGGTGTTATATGGAAAACTATGTCAGTGTTAAATAATTTCCTAAAAAAAAATGACATGTTCAGCACGAACATTTTAGTTATCAAGTGAAAAGAAAATTATTATAATTACACCAGCAATAAATAATAGTGACCGGTCAAATTGGTATTTTTAACATATTACAAGATTTTTCCTTAATTGTAACAGTAAGAGCGCGTTAATAAACTTCGCTCGCTCTCCCGAGAGCATTAACACGTGTAATAACAAATATTTTACAATAATAGATGACCAAAATCCCATGAACAAAAGAAAAATATTTATAATTTTTCATATTACCTTTTTATTTGTATTATTGTATTTATATTTTTGTATTTGTATTAATAAAGTTTAATTATTATGTTCTACTTATTTATATTAATGTTATAATATTTTTATAATATATTTTTAATATTATTTATTGGCTTATTCAGCTGTTTACATCTTTCATTATATAGGAATTAACTTAATTTAATTAACTTAACTTTTTGGCTTAATTGCTATATAAAGAAAGATGTAAAATGTAACATCTGTAACAGATGTAAGATGTAAATGTACCTAATGATTAATAGTTATTAATATAACAAGATATCAAACAACAATTCAGCAATTGTTAATAAAGTTTTTAAATAATACAAGAATACTTCTTATTTTAACCCATCCTTTTAAATTTAAAAAAATGTCACTCAACAATTTAACTATTTACAGGTATTAAGGCAATAAGTAAACTCATAACTCATTACCTTGATACAATTGCAAATTTTTATTTACAATATTGAGATGCCAGTCTGTAATACACTTTTTAAATTACTTGAATCATCTATGTTCTACAAATCTAGGAAAATTAAAAAATTCTAAAAATATTTTCATACCAATACATTAATTTTTTATGTAGCTACAGAAACGTAAATACCTACTTATATGTTTATCAAAATTTGGGTAAGGTAATAATAGTAGTAACTTAAATTATTGTTATAATATAATTTATGTATTCAAATAATAAACTCAAAATTCATAACTAAAGTGAAACCACGTCCGAACGGAATTAACATGATTTTGGACGAAATCGTCTATCTGAATGGCAGGCATTTGACAATACCTGGCACGCGACGTTGCCAATATCTGGATGTAACAACATGCCTTATATACTGCAAGAAATATCATGTATAGGTGGAGGTATATATATACAGGGTTATGAACGCAAAGCGGGTATTAGACGTTCTTGAGGTTCGGTTAACGATAAAAATCTGATTTTTTTATGGGAGAGGTAATTCTCCCATAAAAATAATCTTCGATTATTTCCGATTTAATGAAAATATTTTCAGATTAACATCACTTTCCACTTCCGGTTATACCGGAAGTAGACCACAACTTCGTTTTTTCAAATGGAACGCCGTGTATATTATTGCAATTTTTAACTCTACGTGATATTCTAAACACATTTCATGTAGGATGTCCTATACCTATCTTCAACTGTTTTTGAAATATTGACAGGTAACACCCTGTAAAATCTAAACGGTTAGAGATCAAGCAAAACGGTTTGCACATTCCTATCTTAACTTTTCAAAAACTATCGTTTAATACTAATATCAAATTTATCCAGAAATAAAAAATTTTCCATTAAATTTAATCTCTTGGTTAAATCTGAAATTAGTATCAAACGATAGCTTTTGAAAAGTTAAGATAGGAATGTGCAAACCGTTTTGCTTAATCTCTAACCGTTTAGATTTTACAGGGTGTCAAAGTTGCAAAATGTCAATATTCACCTGTCAATATTTCAAAAACAGTTGAAGATAGGTATAGGACATCCTACATGAAATGTGTTTAGAATATGACGTAGAGTTCAAAATTGCAATAATATACAGGGTGTTCCATTTGAAATAACGAAGTTGTGGTCTACTTCCGGTATAACCGGAAGTGATGCAAACCTGAAAATATTTTCATTGAATCGGAAATAATGGAAAACCTCCCCCATAAAAAAATCAGATTTTTATCGTTAACAGAACCCTAAAAACGTCTAATACCCGCTTTGCGTGAATAACCCTGTGTGATTACGTTTTATACATATATAAAACGTAAACCATCGTAGATTGCGATTATAATTCGCTAGAGAGCATGTGAATTGGAATCTTGAGGACTGGGAGCGCGTCTTGTTCACTGATGAGACCAGGTTTTGTTTATACAGCTCAAAGCTCGCGTTGCGGTGCTTCGCGGCGCGTCGTTTCGAGGTTGCGCGCTCACTAGGCAGCGCGGCGCGTTTCTTTGCGGAAGTTAGTTACTGTCGAAACTGCAAAATATCAAGTAGTAGTTCTTCCAATGAAGATTTTTTAGTTTTCTCTTCTAAGTGCAGAAGAACAGGAAAAAAAATCTAAAAAGTCAGGTCAGTCAGTGGGGTATACTGTTATTTGGGATACTCTTGAACAAGCAAAATGAGTTGCTCTTCGTTAATTTTCACAACCTGAAAATACTTATTTTTTAATAAGTAAGTATGCATTTTAATATGTAAGTACAATATTTATACTAATTTACGTACATACGTATGAGAATACCCCAACTTCGTTTGTCAAAACAAATTAACAGCACGTGGTTCTCTAGTCGGATGGAAAAACAAAACAGATTGTCATGTCATCACGTGGTGGATAATCTCCGAACGTGACCGGAGGGTACCGAAGTGTCCGAAGATGAATTTTTGCCGCCTCTACGCGCCGCGTGGATGCTCTAGAGAAGACGCGAGCGGCTTTGCCTCATCGCCTCTCGCTGCACCGCGCCACTTCGCGTGTGTAAGCGGGCTCCCATTTGAATACATTCAAACTTCTCTAGAGAAAAAAATCGCACCGCACCGGGCCGCGCTGCGCCGCCTATAAGTGAGCGAGCAGCTTAGGGTTGCAAATATTGGCAATAATTTCTTATTATACTGCATGACAATGCAAGACTGCATGTTGCTCGTATAGTTCACAAATATCTACAAGAGGTGGGCATTGAAACGCTGGACTGGCCTCCGCGTAGTCCAGATCTCAATCCTATGGAGCATTTGTGGGGCAGTTTGGATCGGCAACTTAGAAATCATCAGCCGCTCGCCGCCTCGCTTGACGACGTTGAAAACATTTTGAGAAAAATATGGAACAATATTGACCAAGACCAGATTGCGCATCCGATTTCAAGTATGAGTAGTAGATGCCAAGCCGTTATTAGAAGTAGAGGTGGAAATACACGGTATTTATTTTCTTCGTCCGTTTTGTTGATTTTTGTTCTTGTTAAATTACTACAATACAGCATTTTCATTTTAGTTGTGTATCTCCTTTAATAATAGAGATAACGGGTTCAAAAAAGAACGAAAAGGTTCGAAAAAAATGGGACTACAGTCTAACATCAGTACACACCGACCGTTTTAATCACAGCATTCCACAGGATGTTGTAAAGTTCATTATAAAAACTTGACTTCATTGTAACACCCTGTATATGCTCAAAACTTAAATTCGAATAAGACATACTACCATAGTGCCCTTGCTGAAGAAGTAGGCTACAATTCAAAAAAAAATTCATCGAAATCGGGTTGACGGTGCGCCAGGAAATTCAGTTTGACTTTGTCGGTTTTTCTTATAGTGGAGTAAAAACGGTAGAAAAATGTTGCAAAAAACTTTTTAAAGGTGTAACCACATGAAAACTATACAGGATCATTGGTTGGGCCCTTGTGCATGTGAAATGACTAATTACGACATCTTTTGGGGGGTCAGACATTTTTTATCCCGAAAAATGTCAATAATTTGTCAAAATGTTATATTTCTGTTTTATTAGACATACCACGTGATAACTTCGAAACTAATTATCTTATAAACATGAGGTTTTTCTTAGTCGATTCAGGACATATAGACTGTCATAACAATACTAATTTAAGTGTCCTGGTTAGCGTATTTTTTCTTGGAGAATGGAGTAAACTCGAAATTTTACTTTTATTGCTGCATGATTTTCGGTAAGCGTGAAACTTTTTTATTTCAAGGAATTTTGCCGTAGTATCTGCGTATGAATTAAAGAAAAAATATTGAAAAAGTTTTTAGAAAAGAACCAACCTTCTGTGACAAATAGTTTTCGAGTTATCGCCATTTAAAATTAATAACACAGGTGCGCGCGACGCCGCGCGATGTGCTTGTCGAAGACGCCATCAAATTCTCGCACCATACCGCGCTCTCGATGTGTTTTGAAGGCCCGCTTGGGTGATCTCTTGACCATTATAAAATATCCAAAAAGAATTTTGTATTAAAAAAAATAATTTAATGTTCTAATATAATATATATTAGCTAATTTCATATGATTCGATAAATATTTTCTATCAGGAACACAAACTTGCATTGTATTTACATTTATATTTTTAATATAAAGTTAAAACACGAATTACAAAAAAAAGAACAGAAATTTAAAAGATTTAGAATTTTGTAGACTCCGAATCTGACGAACTAAGGTCTTCGTTTTGTGGTCTGTTACTATATAATGGGTGGTATGAATAAAAGCGAAGTAGGTACCTGCTACTACTACAAGTATTAGTATATTCTACATAGTATTTACTTTAAAACGAAGTAGATACTACATTTCAAAGTACGCCCTTCTATTTTTCCGGAAATGCTAAAAATAATAGCTACTTTTTATTGGTAGATACTTCGAGTTTAACAACTGAAATATTTGCTCCGTCATTAGCGAAGTTGATATCATGGCAGTCTCATCGTGCGTGCTACAAAGTGATTACTTTAAAAATGGTTCAAATACATAGAAATTAAATTTATACTACAAGAAGACACTATACCATATACCGTCAAATATTTAGGTAAACAATTAAGTACCATCAATTTAAAATGTTTTATGTTTATATTTTTCATCTAGGTTTAGTAGGGAAAACGTTATTTTCTCGTTACTCGTTACTCTTCTATCACACTTCCTTCATTCGAAGACATCTTAAAGGACTGTTGATGTTATAAATACATACAAAACTGAAACTGTTTCCCAAAAACTTTTAAACATGTCTATCTCGTTAGCCAGGGCCCGGCGCGCGGCTTATGTGTAACCTATACACATTTCAAAGAATGTACTACACTTGTTAAGTAGATACTTCATAATATGGAGTATATTATACTTTGTGGTGAAGCATGTTCTATCTCAAGTAAAGTAGATACTTCACTACAAGGTATATACTCCATATTATGAAATATCTACTTAACAAGTGTAGTACATTCTTTGAAATGTGTCGTACTTACTTCCGTCACACATAAGCCGCGCGCCGGGCCCTCGCTAACAAGATAGACATGTTAAGTTTTTGGGAAACAGTTTCAGTTTTGTATGTATGTATTTATAACATCAACAGTCCTTTAAGATGTCTTCGGATGAAGGAAGTGTGATAGAAGAGTAACGAGTAACGAGAAAGTAACGTTTTCCCTACTAAACCTAGATGAAAAATATTAACATAAAACATTTTAAATTGATGGTACTTAATTGTTTACCTAAATATTTGACGGTATATGGTATTAGCGTCGTAGTGTCTTCTTGCAGTATAAATTTTATTTCTATGTATTTGAACCATTTTTAAAGTAATCACTTTGTAGCACGCACGATGAGGCTGCCATGATATCAACTTCGCTAATGACGGAGCAAATATTTCAATTGTTGTTAAAATCGAAGTATCTACCAGTAAAAGGTATTAAAGTAATTATAATGTTTAGAAGAATGCTATTATTTTTAGCATTTCCGGAAAAATAGAAGGGAGTGCTTTGAAATTGTAGTATCTACTTTTTAAAGTAAATACTATGTAGAATATACTAATACTTGTAGTAGTAGGTAGCAGGTACTTCGTTTTTATTCATACCACCCATTATATAGTAACAGACCACAAAACGAATACCTCAGTTCGTGTTTTAACTTTATATTAAAAATATAAATGTAAATACAATGCAAATTTGTGTTCCTGATAGAAAATATTTATCGAATCATATAAAATTAGATAATATATATTATACTAGAACTTTAAATTAGTTTTTTTAATACAAAATTCTTTTTGGATATTTTATAATGGTCAGGAGATGAGATCACCCAAGCGGGATTTCAAAACACATCGAGAGCGCGGTACGGTGCGATAATTTGATGGCGTCTTCGAAAAGCACATCGCGAGGCGCCGCGCGCCCCTGTGTTATTAATTTTAAATGGCGATAACTGGAAAACTGTTTGTCACAGAAGGTTGGTTCTTGTTCTAAAAACTTTTTCAATATTTTTTCTTTAATTCATACGCAGATACTATGGCAAAATTCCTTGAAATAAAAAAGTTTCTCGCTTACCGAAAATCATGCAGCAATAAAAGTAAAATTTCGAGTTTACTCCATTCTCCAAGAAAAAATACGCTAACCAGGGGACTTAAATTTGTATAGTTATGACCGCCTATATGTCCTCAATCGATTAAAAAAAAACTCATGTTTATAAGTTAATTAGTTTCGAAGTTATCGCGTGGTATCTCTTAAAAAACATAAATATAACATTTTGACAAATTATTGACATTTTTGGGGATAAAAAATGTCTGACCCCCCTAAAGATGTCGTAATTAGTCATTTCACATGCACAGGGACCCAATCAATGATCATATATAAGTTTCATGTGGTTATACCTTAAAAAAAATTTTTTTGAGAAGGAAGCGACTTTTTCCCTTGTTTTTACACCACTATTACTGGTTCGTTAATTTAGATGCAAGGTGTATATATTAAGACATTCTAGATCTACTAAAAGAATTATAGGCATAAATATATGATTGATACATATGTAAAATGTTAGACACATGACAATATTTAGGCACAGTACAATTAGAAAAAGTAAAATAAAACCAGAGCTATTGACATATATTCAATCAGAAAAGATTAAAGTTTAAGATTATTAAATTTCAAAAGGAATGAATAAGTAATTGGAAAGTTATCAATGATTTATTAAAATTCATATATTGAATTGTGAGAATTAAGGACATTTAAATTATAATCAAATAAAATTTTGACAGATAGTAACTAGATAAGAGAAGGTATTTTAAAATAAAATAAGGGATTTGTTTTAGAAAATAAGCATAGTTAAATAATAAATTAAGTAATATAAATTTGTTAATTAAATAAGAGAGTAGTTTTAAAAGTATTAAAAAACAATTTAAAGTAAATTGAAGTGTTTAAGAAAAGACTTTTAAGTGCAAAAGAGTGACTAAAGACATGGATAAAATCGAAGTTCCATGAAAAAGAATGAATTGAAATTGTTGCTAAGAGATAGAAGAATAAATTTTGAGAAAACCGAAGCGGCGTCCTTTTTGAAAAATCAAGAATAATAATAGAATTTTGACTAGAAATTGAGAAGGAAAGTTGTTAAAAAATATATCGAGAGATAAGCAGGGATAACAAGATAACCTCAAAGTAAGTTTGTTTGTCAAATCACTTGCTTAAAATTAATACACAGCTGGAGAAAAGATAGCAGAGATCTACAAGCAGAAATATTGAGATTATATTTTCATTTAATTGCATTAATAAGACGATTTTAAATATATAGCTATAACATATTATCTAGATAAAAAGTCAGGCCTAAAATAGACAGGAGTCTAAATAAAGCACTTACCTTAAAAGAGATCCAGAGAAATGATCCAGAAGAAGAATAATATCCAGAATTTGTCACACAAATATGAACAATTTTAATAACAGTTTTTGCATAATTAGTAATATTTTAGTTTTAGTTTAAGCAACATAACCTGTTTGTGCAGAATTTATATAGTTGAGTACAGTTATGTAAAGTGTTTATTAATAGATCTGCAAATAGTAAGATGTTAGGCAACCCAAATTACATAAATTTGTATAGATCAAGTTTTTGTCCTCGGACATATGTTTCTATTTGATTAAAATAAAATAAGGATTGTTAAATTTAAGTAGAGGTTTATTTGCTAGAACAAATTTACAGAATACTTTTAAAATTAAAAAATAAAAAAAAAAAAAAAAAAAAATTTATTATATTAAATTAAAAATATTACAGTCAAGAAAATATTTGTAATGAACCCCACCTGAAAAAGAGTCAATCATTGTTCCAAATTAATTAAACAATTCAATAGATTCAATTTCTAAAAAAAAAATTTATTAAATTAGATAACTTTTAAATTATTTAAAATAAAAACAAAATAGAGTGAATATAGGTGAATAGCTGAAAAGAAGGAGTTGTAGATTAAGGAGGTAAGCATAATGTTTTCTTATGTATAACATGGAAGTTGATTAATTGAGAAAATTAAAAATTACGAAAATTTACTATAAACGAAAATATAATTTGGCGCCCAACACTAAACTCAAATTTAATTAAAATAAAATTAATTTAAATATTCAATAAATGCTATAAATAAGTCGAGGCAAATATAATTTAACCCTAAAAAAATAAAGGAGTTAAAAATTTAAATTGAATTACAAACAAGTTTAATTAAAATAAAAATATTATAAATTGGCACCATCAACGTGGGGCGAATATTACAAATTTACCAACCAAGTGTGGCGATTGTAACAACAGAGTCGTGGTAAAGAAAATAGAATAGAAAAAAAAAATGGATTTAAGAAACAGAAAAATTGGAGAAGAACAAGAAAATGATAGTAGTGAAGAAAGGACTATGGAGGAAAGTGATGAGCAGACATCAATAGTAACAGAGGGAACAGAAGTAACTCAAGCTACAGAAGAAACAAGACAGAAGGAAGAAGATATTTCATGGCAGAGAATGATGACAGAAGTATTAACAAACCTAAGCAAGACTACTAAAGAAATACAAGAAGAAAATAGAAACTTAAGCAAGACTACTAAAGAAATGCAAGAAGATTTGAAGAAAAGGGATGAAGAATTAAAAAAGAAGATTGAAGAAGAAAATAAAAAAAAGGGAAGAAGATATGAAAAAGAGGGACGAAGAAATGAAGAAGAGGGATGAAGACATGAAAAAACTATTAACGGAAAATATACAGGAGGTATATAGGAAAATCGAAAATAGATTTGAACAAGTAAAAAAGGAAATTCATGAAGAAAATGAACAATGGAAAGAAACTATGGAGAAGAAACAGGAGGAAAATGGGAAGGAAATTAAGAAGTTGGAAATACAAGGTCAAATAGTGGCAGAAAATCAACAGATTTTAGATAAGAAATTAGAACAAGTAGAAAACAAAACAGAACAAAATAAAATCGAGATAGAAAAGGTAAAAGAAGACATAAAAATAGGGATCAGCTATAATGTAAGAAATGGAACAGAAGAGGATGAGAAAAGAGAAAAGGAAATACAGTCAATAAGAAAACAATTGCAAGAAATTAAAGAAAAACAAGAAATAGGCATGGGAAACACAAAAATGATAAGATGGGTTAAAGAAGACAAAATGAATAAATTTTCAGGAAATATTCACAAATTACATCCTACTGTATTTGTGAGATCATTAAAACGAAGAATGGAGAATATAGAAGATAAAGAAGATATGAAAGAAATAATAAGAGATAATTTAGAGGGAAATGCATTAATTTGGTTTGGGAGTAAAGAAGCGGAAATAGAAAATTATGGGGACTTTGAAAGAAATTTCTTAAAACATTATTGGGGTGAAAATGCACAAATGAATGTTAGGGAGAAATTATATTTTGGTAGATTCAATGAAAAGTTATCAAATTCCATGACAGATTACATAATGAGAATATATGCTATAAGTCAGTATTTAACTCCAAAATTAACAGAATCTGAAATAGTTTTGTACATTGCTAGACATTTTAAGCCTGAGATATCGGAAACAATCTCAATTCAAAACATATCTAATATGGAGCAATTATATATTTATATCAGTAGAATTCAAAGAAATCAACATAATTATTCAAATTATAATAATATGGTAAATAATAATTCAAATAGAATAAATTCAAATAATAGACAGGATAATTTTCAAAATTTTAATGTAAATAATAATCGAGATAATAACCAAAATTTTAGACAAAATAATACAAATAACAGAGGTTTCAATAACAATAACAATTTTAGACAAGGAAATCAAAATAATAATAGATACCAAAATAATGAACGTAACAGAGGCACAAATTTTAATAATAATAACAATTTTAATAACAATAATTATAATAATTCTAACTATAACAGAAATTTTAATACAAATCAATATAGAAACAATGACCAAACTTACTACAGAAATAACAATGCACAACAGAATACAAATAATAACACAAATCACAATTCAAGATATAATTCACGTTACAATAATGAAAATTACAATAATAGACAAGATCATAATACAAATAATACACAAAATCACAACACAGATGCACAACACAGACGTGTAAATTTTACAGAAACACAAAACACACAAAGAACTCGATCTGCTGATAGAGAACCAGTAGGGAATGTGAGGCAAGAGATACAAACAAGATCACAATCATTGAACAGAAATTCTGAAACACAAAATTTTCAATAAATTGCAGGCCTAAAGAATTACACAAAGTAAGCCAAAATAATTATGTACATCCTAGAGAATTTATAACATTAGAAAATGATTTAACTTTTAATGATCAAGAAAATTTAATTTATATAAATGTAAAATATTTAAATAATGATATGCTTATGTTAGTTGATACTGGATCAGAAATAAGTATGGTAAATCAACAAGTAATAGAAAAATTTTCAAAATTAACAAGTAATATAGTTAGAATAAATAAACTAACATTAATTGGAGCAAATAATAAAAAATTGTGTGAAATAAATAAATCTATTAATATTACTCTAAACATGAATGACAAGCCTATTCAATTACAATTCTTAATAGTACCAAATTTACCAGCAGAATTTATAATAGGATCGGATGAACTAGCTAAAAATAAAATAATTATTAATTATGATAAGAAAATAGTCGAATATAAAGATGTTCAGTTACAATTTAAAATGGTGAAAAAAACAATGCAAGAGAGTATGAATGTATGTATAGTTAATGAAGGAATAGAATTTAATAATAATAAGGGGATTAATTATATAAATAATAATGATAATTTTAATTATAATGAATTAAATATTATATTAAACTGTGCACAAGAGCACAAAGAAAAGGTGGGAATTTTATTAAATAAGTATGGAGGATTGGTAAAAGAAGGAACTCGATTTGCACAAAAATACACTCATCATCTTAAAGTAAAAGACATTGATAGTTTTACAGTAAAAAGTTATCCGATACCCTATAAATATAAAGACGAGGTAAGAATAGAATTACAAAGTTTACTTGAACAAGGTATTATAGAAAGGAGGACAACACCTTTTCTTAATCCAATATTAGTGGTAAGAAAACGCAACAATGAGATACGGCTATGTTTAGACGCAAGAAATATTAATAGATATACTATTCCACAATACGAGAAACCACTTTCGATAGAAGCAATATTAGGCCGAATCACAAAAGTTAAATATTTTACCAAAATTGATTTGAAGCATAGTTTTTGGCTTATACCTTTGGACAAACAAAGCAGAAAATACACAGGTTTTTCAATAGATGGAGAAGTTTTCCATTTTTGTGTAACACCTTTTGGTTTGCAGAGTTCATGCGCAGCATTAGTGAGAGCTTTACATCAAATCTTAAACAAACACGACACATTTGTAGTACATTACATTGACGACATTTTAATATATTCTAAAACACTGGAAGAACACTACACACATATAGATATTGTATTGGATGAATTAGACCAAGCAGGGTTAAAACTTAACATCGAGAAATGCGAATTTGTAAAATCGCAGGTAACTTATTTGGGATATAAAATAAATAATGAGGGAATTTCCATGGATTCTGAAAGAATAGAAGTCATACAAAATTTTGCAAGACCAAAGAATCTTAAAACACTCAGAGGATTTTTAGGTATGATCAATTATTTTAAAAGAATAATTCCTGACATTACACAACTTGAATACCCACTTATACAACTACTTAAGAAAAACGTACGATGGAATTGGACTGAATTACACGAACAGACTTTTAAACAAATTAAACATATAGTGACGAAAAACTTACAAATATACCACCCTGACTATAACAAACCTTTCATATTACGAACTGACGCATCAACACAGAGAATAGCTGGAGTACTACTACAAAAACATGGAGACAGAGAAATACCTATAAATTTTATATCAAGAGTGACAAAGACACATGAAAAGAATTATAGCGTTTCGGAACTTGAAATTTTGAGTATAATCGTATCTATTTCTAAATTAAGATTTTACTTACTAGGGAATAAATTTACAATACAAACTGACAATCAAGCATTGACATCTATACTAAACTACAAATTTGGAAACAGCCGCATACATAGATGGGCATTACTATTGACAGAATACGATTTTAAAATTGAACATATACCAGGAAAACAAAACATATTAGCTGACGCATTGACAAGAATGGACGGAGACAATACAGACACAACACAAAAGGTAAAAGTAGGAGTTAACATTTTAAAACAAGACGAGGGAATATTTTCAAAACATAACATAATACATGATCAAACACAATTAACAGACGTAGACAAACAGAAAACCATACTCAGAGACAACATGTACATAAAACAGATAGGGAATGACGAATTATTTGTAATAACAGACGAAAATACACGACAAATTATTAGAAATTTACATCAAAATTATGGACATATAGGTATTAATAAGACATGGAAAATATTTAGAGAAAATTATTTTAACAGACATGACAAAAACATAACAAAGGACGAAATAACAAAGTGTAAACTATGTCAATTGGCTAAAGAAAAAAATAAACATTTTACTGGATATCCTAGATCCATCAGAGCCACAGAACCTGGAGAATTAATAGCAATTGATTTTTGTTCCAACTTAATTAATAGTAGACAAGGCAACAAACATATTTTTGTAATAGTAGACGTTTTTTCTAAATTTGTGACTACATACGCTTGCAGACGGACAAATACTACAACTGTAAAAAGACTTTTGACTAAATACAGACAAGAGAATGGTGAAATAAAAAATTGTATTTTGGATAATGCAACTTATTTTCAAAACGAGAAGATACAAGACTATTTTAAAAAATCAAACATTACACCAAGATATACAAGCATACGACATCCTAATGCAAATCCTGCTGAAAGATACATAAAAGAGATTCTCAAATATTTACGATTACTTGTTAATCATGATCATATTTCATGGGAAGAAAAATTGGGAGAAATTCAGCATTATATTAACAATATTCCAAATAATGTAACGGGAGAAGCTCCAATACAATTACTAAAGAACATACAACCAGACAGACCTTGGATTAAACAAACAAATACAGACTATAATACATTATTACATACAGTAAACACAAGATTACACAGAGCTGCACAAAAATATCAACAAAGACAAATCAGAACACAAAAACACCATAAACAATTTCAAGAAGGAGATTTAGTCATTGTACGAAAGTTAAGAGTATCAGACAAAGATAAAAAAATCTGTGCTAAGTTAATGTTACCTTATCATGGTCCATTTAAAATAAATAATAAAAATGGTTTGAATAGTTATGAGATTAAAGATCCAGAGAATGATAGAATAATAGGAATTTATAATATTAATCAATTATATGAATATAAAGAATAGTTAAAAGAAAAATAAGAAATTTGATTTTAGAAATTTGAAAATAAAAGTTTCCAAATTATCAAAAATAAAATTTGGGAAATTTAAGACATTCTAGATCTACTAAAAGAATTATAGGCATAAATATATGATTGATACATATGTAAAATGTTAGACACATGACAATATTTAGGCACAGTACAATTAGAAAAAGTAAAATAAAACCAGAGCTATTGACATATATTCAATCAGAAAAGATTAAAGTTTAAGATTATTAAATTTCAAAAGGAATGAATAAGTAATTGGAAAGTTATCAATGATTTATTAAAATTCATATATTGAATTGTGAGAATTAAGGACATTTAAATTATAATCAAATAAAATTTTGACAGATAGTAACTAGATAAGAGAAGGTATTTTAAAATAAAATAAGGGATTTGTTTTAGAAAATAAGCATAGTTAAATAATAAATTAAGTAATATAAATTTGTTAATTAAATAAGAGAGTAGTTTTAAAAGTATTAAAAAACAATTTAAAGTAAATTGAAGTGTTTAAGAAAAGACTTTTAAGTGCAAAAGAGTGACTAAAGACATGGATAAAATCGAAGTTCCATGAAAAAGAATGAATTGAAATTGTTGCTAAGAGATAGAAGAATAAATTTTGAGAAAACCGAAGCGGCGTCCTTTTTGAAAAATCAAGAATAATAATAGAATTTTGACTAGAAATTGAGAAGGAAAGTTGTTAAAAAATATATCGAGAGATAAGCAGGGATAACAAGATAACCTCAAAGTAAGTTTGTTTGTCAAATCACTTGCTTAAAATTAATACACAGCTGGAGAAAAGATAGCAGAGATCTACAAGCAGAAATATTGAGATTATATTTTCATTTAATTGCATTAATAAGACGATTTTAAATATATAGCTATAACATATTATCTAGATAAAAAGTCAGGCCTAAAATAGACAGGAGTCTAAATAAAGCACTTACCTTAAAAGAGATCCAGAGAAATGATCCAGAAGAAGAATAATATCCAGAATTTGTCACACAAATATGAACAATTTTAATAACAGTTTTTGCATAATTAGTAATATTTTAGTTTTAGTTTAAGCAACATAACCTGTTTGTGCAGAATTTATATAGTTGAGTACAGTTATGTAAAGTGTTTATTAATAGATCTGCAAATAGTAAGATGTTAGGCAACCCAAATTACATAAATTTGTATAGATCAAGTTTTTGTCCTCGGACATATGTTTCTATTTGATTAAAATAAAATAAGGATTGTTAAATTTAAGTAGAGGTTTATTTGCTAGAACAAATTTACAGAATACTTTTAAAATTAAAAAATAAAAAAAAAAAAAAAAAAAAAAATTTATTATATTAAATTAAAAATATTACAGTCAAGAAAATATTTGTAATGAACCCCACCTGAAAAAGAGTCAATCATTGTTCCAAATTAATTAAACAATTCAATAGATTCAATTTCTAAAAAAAAAATTTATTAAATTAGATAACTTTTAAATTATTTAAAATAAAAACAAAATAGAGTGAATATAGGTGAATAGCTGAAAAGAAGGAGTTGTAGATTAAGGAGGTAAGCATAATGTTTTCTTATGTATAACATGGAAGTTGATTAATTGAGAAAATTAAAAATTACGAAAATTTACTATAAACGAAAATATAATTTGGCGCCCAACACTAAACTCAAATTTAATTAAAATAAAATTAATTTAAATATTCAATAAATGCTATAAATAAGTCGAGGCAAATATAATTTAACCCTAAAAAAATAAAGGAGTTAAAAATTTAAATTGAATTACAAACAAGTTTAATTAAAATAAAAAATATTATAATATATATATATATATGTATATATATATATATATATATATATATATATATATATATATATATATATATATATATACATATATATATGTCAGTTGACCACTTCCAAGACATTTTTAGTGACCAACTGACTATTTCCAAGACATCTGTTTACTTCAGGGACAAGACCGGAACTTTTATTTATGTGTCGACGACTTCCAGGACTGTCTTGTAAATCAATGTATGTTTCATTTCATTGATGAGTTCCGGGTCAATTATTATTTTAAGTACCTTTTACAAATTCTCTTAGGGTTTTATATATTTACGATTTACGACAATTTATTTAAT
The DNA here is from genome assembly GCA_963924545.1 of Pogonocherus hispidulus. Lineage (NCBI taxonomy): Eukaryota > Metazoa > Arthropoda > Insecta > Coleoptera > Cerambycidae > Pogonocherus > Pogonocherus hispidulus. Next base: position 29,118,826 of record OZ004698.1, on the reverse strand, counting down.
TGCTGGTTTTTATTATTATAAATATTTACTTGATTGGTAAATATATACTTAAATATAAATAACCTACCTTATAAACATAAGTAGGTACATACTAATTTTAGACCTTCTGTTTCCTTTGTAATGAAAGATGTATCATCATTAAACTGAATTAAAGGAATTCTTAGGTTAATGGTGTAATTAAATTAACTTATCAATATCTTATTTCCATAATTTATTGTTAAAAATTAGATACCCACTTATTATTAGTTAGATAATCTATTTTGTACCTAAACTGATTGATACGGTAAATGAAATAAGCAAACATATTGAAATATGTCTCGGAAGTCGACATTATATATTATATTTTATGTCTTGGACATAGTCATTAGTCATTAGGTACCTAAATAGCATTTATTATTGGCATTGGTGGCAAACTTATCAATATCTTATTTCATAATTTATTGTTAAAAGTTAGATACTTATTATTAGTTAAATAATCTATTTCGTAAACTGGTATTGTCACGGAAAATGAAATAAGCAAACATATTCAAATATATCTCGGAAGTCGACATTATATATATTTTATGTCTTGGAAATAGTCAGTAGGTACCTTAAATATCGGCATTTATTAGGTATTATATCCACGTGCAGAGCAAGTGATTTAATGTTGGATGTACTTAGATATCTGCTGTAGGCAAGTTGCCTCAAGAAAAGCGTTATTGTTATTAAGTAGCTATTTATTCCAAACGTCTAACTGGGTCACCCTATCTTACCTAACTAGGTCTGTTTTCTGTAACAATTATTGTAGTTTTAAGTACTTTTATAAAAATTCTCTTATGGTTTTATATATCTATTTACGATTTATTACAATCTATTCAATTGCTTGTTGCTTCTTTTTATTAGGTATTATAAATATTTACTTGATTGTTAAATATATAAATATAAATAACCCACCTACACACTAATTTTTATAATATAAAACTTCTGTGTCCTTGTAATGAAAGATATGTCATCATGAAACTGAATTAAAGGAATTGATAGGTTAATGGTGTAACTAACTGAATTTATTATTAAAAGTTAGATACTTATTATTAATTAGATAATCTATTTCGTAAACTGATTTTCACGGAAAATGAAATAAGCAAACATATTCACGTATGTCTCGGAAGTCGACATTATATATATTTTATGTCTTGGAAATAGTCATTAGGTACCTACCTAAATAGCATTTATTATTGGCATTAGTGGCAAACTTATCAATATCTTATTCCATAATTTATTGTTAAAAGTTAGATACTTATTATTAGTTAGATAATCTAGGTATTTCGTAAACTGGTATTGTCACGGAAAATGAAATAAGCAAACATATTCAAATATATCTCGGAAGTCGACATTATATATATTTTATGTCTTGGAAACAGTCATTAGGTACCTAAATAGCATTTATTGTTGGCATTGGTGGCAAACTTATCAATATCTTATTCCATAATAATTTATTGTTAAAAATTGGATACTTATTATTAGTTAGATAATCTATTTCGTAAACTGGTATTTTCACGGAAAATGAAATAAGCAAACATATTCAAATATGTCTCGGAAGTCGACATTATATATATATTATGTCTTGGAAATAGTCATTAGGTACCTAAATATTGGCATTTAGGTATTATATACACGTGCAGAGCAAGTAATTTAATGTTGAATTTAGATATCTGCCATAGGCAAGTTGCCTCAAGAAAAACGTTATTAGCTATTTATTCCATCCATATATCCACCTATATATGATATAGGTATTCCATATATCACCCTATCTACCTAACCTGTAATTACGAAAAACTAATGAAAACTGTAACTAAACAAATAATTGTATGTTATTTTTAGCGGAAAAGTGAACTATACCTATTCTTTTATTGTTATTGTACAGATATTTCACTTTTTGTAGGAAATATTTTATATCTATAGCCGGAAGTTTTACTTTGTCTATACTGGTAGTGGAATGTGAACAAAAAATTATAATTATAAATTTGTTATACTAATTATTATTATAACACATTATTCTAAAAGCATCATCTGAGCTAGGTATTTACTCTTTCTCAATCAGTGGGAAAATTACAGTAGGTATATTATCTGAGACGTACTCTATTTTCACTCTGGGTACGTCTCAGATATACCTACTGTAATTTTCCCACTGATTGAGAAAGAGTAAATACCTAGCTCAGATGATACCTACTTTTCAGAAACATAACATTCATCAGATCACCGGGACCATAGACCACCTATTCCGGGACTTACGATCGAATAATATAGAAACGAGACCAAATTTTTACACATTTCTCATGTTTTCCATCGTCGCAGACATTACCTACCAAATTTGTTATATAATATTGTAATAATAAATATATAGGTTGAACACTACCAAGACATGTTAAATGGTCAAGTGACTACTTCCAAGACATTTGCTGCTTTGTTGCATTTGTTACACAAGCTTTTATTTATGTACCGGCGACTTCTAGGACCGTAGTTCAATCTACCTGAATTTCCTAATTACGTTTTACTTACACATTTACTAGATAAGCATATTTTATTGCAAACAATTAAGCAAATAGTGCAAATAAATGGTACATAATTATATCAGTTTCCTTCTGCAGTTTTGCACATACCTACTTAATGATTGAAGCTGAACAAGTAATTTCAATGATTTAAATATCATTAATTTTGCATAACTATGAAAGAAAAATATTTTTATACATGTAAATATTTCTTAAGAAGTAAAGATGTAGTAATAAAGCAGTCACTCAAAATGGATGTTTTTATAGGAGTTTAACCATCGTCAATAGGGTGCGATTAAAATCTCTGGGCATATTCCCATTTCTAGAGAAAATCATAAATCAATAAAAAAAATAATAAAACAACCATAAAATTGGGTGAACCATATAATTTTCTTATTTCTAGTCTCCAACCTTTTTGAAATGTATGCTTATATTTCTTATTTTACATTATAAATATATTAGGTATAACTGAAATCTGAATGAATCATTACTTGACAAATTAACCTACTATTAAAATTCGAATAACTGATTTTCGCTCATACCTGTTAAGTTATTTACTTACCTACGCCTAAATAGATTTACCTATGCCACTAAGTTATTAACATGTTACTATCAATATCATAAAAATGGGGACTTGGGAACAAAAACATAAAGAAAATATAGGGTCAATTCGCCTGTAAGCCGGCCACTACCGGTAATCGGACAAAACACACTTAATTTGAAATAACTTAAAATAATAAGACTAAAATATCCCCAAATAAAAAGGAATAACTTGCGCCAATGTTTCTACATAATTCTATTTAATTTTTTATGTGGCAGTTGCCATCACTGAAATGTTAAAAGCGCGCCAATTGTATGATACATACGTAACGGTCATTGTTGTGCATTGTAAATAGATTAATGTGTATTTTAAAGGTAAGTAAAATTTATTATTTTACGATTTATGAACTTGTAATCATGTTATATATGTTATAAATAGTCTAAACTTGCATTATATTAATTAAAAATAGAAAATTTTTAAGTTTTGAAGTCATAATTGAGTGTCCGGAAACTGGATAAAGCATTTCGGGGAATTACCAGTAGTCGGACAAGTGTCCGACTACTGGTAGTTCCAATTCCAATTAACTTGTTTCCTTTTGGCGTACATGTATAGCCTATTTAACATCTCTTTCTACATCAAATAATTATAAAACTTGTTTCAAACTCTAGCCAGTGTTCGGACACTAGAAATTAAATGGTAAACAGATTCTCGCCAGTAAAAATCTGTCCGACTATTGGGCATTATGATTTTGTGGGGGATTCCAAAAGTCGGACACCAATATTTTTTTCGTCATTTCGTGACAAAAATCATCAAGTTTTTTGTTTTATTTCGTTTCAGATATGAATCCCAAAGCTAAAATTGGAACCTTTCGGCGATATGATGGGAACAAATTACAAGAAGCGGTGCAGGCAGTTAAAAATGGTGGCAAATTAAGGGAAATTTGCCGTCAATATGGGGTACCCAAGTCTACGGTCCAGGACCGTATTAAAGGAAAAGTTCCAGATGTGTTTAAGGCTATGGGACCGAGCCCGGTTTTAACACTGGAATATGAAAAAAGGATAGTGAAATGGATTGAGGACTTGGCTAAATGTGGATTCCCCATAAAAAAACAAGAATTATTTGATACAGTCCAAAAAATTGTTAAGTCAGAAAACATAAAAACGCCTTTTAAAAATGGCAGGCCGGGCCAGAAATGGTATGCGAATTTTATGAGAAGAAATTCCCAACTATCTTTAAAAAATGCGGAAGCGTTAGAAAAATACAGAGCGCAAATAACGGAAGAGTACATTCGATCCTGGTTTAAAGATTTAGAATCTTTTTTGATGGGCATACATGCTACTGATATTTTGGACGACCCAAGTCGTATATTCAATGCCGATGAAAGTGGATTTATGTTATGCCCAAAGTCCGGGAAAGTATTGGGTGTTAAAGGAAAGGATCTAAATATTGTTAAATCTGGCAATACTAAAGAAAATTTAACAGCATTGATTACATTCACAGCACATGGAAGACTATGTCCACCACTAATAATATTTCCTTATGTAAAACCCCCAAGAGCTGTTGTAGATAGCATGCCTGATGGGTGGGTTTTGGGTAAAACAGATTCGGGGTGGATGAAGTCGGACGTATTCTATGAATACGTAGCGAATTCTCTTGATCAATGGATAAAAAAAGAAAACATTCAGAGACCAGTTTTGTTTTTGGTTGATGGGCATAAATCGCACATGTCTTTAGAACTAAGTAAGTTCTGCGATCAAAATGGAATAATTTTATATGCCTTGCCGCCAAATGCAACTCATCTGCTACAGCCTGCCGATGTTGCTGTTTTTAAACCGCTAAAGGAGTATTGGCGACAAGAAGTAAGAAAATGGCAAGCTACAAATGAGAACCGAGTAGTAACTAAAACGGAATTTTGTCCGATATTTCAAAAAGTTCTGCATCATTCCAATATGGCCACAAACATGAAAAACGGTTTTAAAGCCTGTGGGTTATATCCATTTAACCCAGATGCAGTGAATTACAAGAAGTGCGTCCAAAATGTTTTGGAAAAATTAAATAAGGTCGCGGACAAGGCTCAAGATGAAATAACGGTTTCAGATATCCACAGCGCCAAGAAAGTTATTCTTAAGTTAGGCCCTAAACTGTCTGAACACGGTATATGTGTAAACTCTATTGTATCTTTAATACAATCATTGCTCCCACCAAAAAGTGATGGTAACGAGGTCTCATTTTTTTCTGAACAGGATCTAGACAACATGGAACTGGTTTTTTTTGAAGAAACACCACAAGAAACGCCCGCCGTAATAATTTTAGAAAACGTACTTCTCAATACAGATGAAGGAAAACAAATAAATCAAAATCCCATATTAAATAATGAGGACCTAACAGAGAACGAAATACAAATTGCCGAATATCCTGCTTTAAACGGAGAAAAGACAGAGCAAAATAAAATTGATGTGGAAATGCAAGAAGCCGTGAAACTGATTTTGGATGCAGAAAGGCTAGAAAAAGATAAAACCTGTGAAGAAGTACAAGAAGCTGAAAAGTCTTTTGATGAAAATACACTATGCAAGCAAGAAAATGTTCAAGATTCAAAAAATACTGAGAACCTTATACATGAAGAAAAAACGAAAAGCCAGAACTCTGATCAAAGAATCGAAGAAGAAGAAACACAAAAAGCATGTAAAAAATACGATGAGGTGTTAAAAGAAACAGAAATATCAAAACCGACAAACGGAAATGACACATTTGAAAAACATTTAACTTATCCACAACCTCTTATCAAAAACGTAAAAAAACGACAACGAGAAAAAACACCTTCTGCAATATCTTCCAATGCATGGAGACAATATTATGAAAATAAACAAAAAGAAAAGGAAGAGAAAGAAAATGCAAAAAAGAGGAGAAAAGGTATGAATGTAGGTATGAATAACAAGAAAGATAACAAAAATACAAAGTCAAAAACACCTTCTAACAAAGAAACAGACAATCATGAAAAGCAAAAAGAAAAATGTATGAAAGATAATGAAAAAGAAAATGAAATTGAACATGATGATGAAGTGAACCAAAATGGTTATAATGTATTCAAACAAAAATGTGGTATATGTCAAGAAGAACTAGAAAGTGATACTGAAATAGAAAATGAAAAGAATGTAGGCTGTGATTTATGTCCCCTATGGTTTCATTTAGGCTGTACCAAGTTTACGGGACTTTCCTATAGTGAGATCTCTAATTTAGATTTTACCTGCGATTTTTGTGACGACTGATTTAGTTGCTTATATTGTTTTACCTTTTTTAGAATTTTTATTATTATTTTTACAACCAAAGTTTGTTCCTATCTAGTTTCTGTTGTAACTAACTGACAGAGTTATTCGTTTTGTATCGTTTTTTGTTTATAAGAGTTTAATAAATTTATCTATATATGACTGCAAAATAAAATGTTAAGTTTTTCAGCATGTCGATATTGTTTGTGACTGCATATTTTTTATTATTATAAATTCAGGTATTTATTTATTGGAGTAATAAACATACCTACCACATGCCCTAGCCAAGTGTTTTTATGTTTTTATAAATTACAACACAAACATTTTTTTATTTTAATTTTTTGTAACATTATCAAAACTAGCGATATCTGTACTTGCAATTCACATTAAAATCCCATTAAATGCGGATCTGTTGAAAATTAACCAATCACAAACTGTCCGACCACTAGCAACTGCCTGGTCGACTACTGGCATTCATTGTCCGACTACCAGCATAAAAGCACTTTTTTTATGGTTTTATTGCTGAAAATTCATATGGCGTTGAATAAAATTAAATTTATTATTAGACATAAAGCCAAATACTAAATACATCGCTTGGAAGAAGTTATAGTATGATTACTCTAAAACTGAATTTTATAGTAATATTTTGATTTCATAATTGTCTAAACTGTCCGACTACCGGCTAATTCACCCTATTTAAAATGGTATACCTAGCATTCTTGGTAAGTCGAAAAGAAAAAATGGGATGCAGTAATCTGTCTTTTTATAATAAGTATGGATTTTCTTTAGTAATTTTATTATTTTAGATATTTAACTGCAATTTTGAGTAACAAAATTTTGTCACTCAACAATTAACGTATTTTTTTTATTTTTAATATCTATTAGTCCGTGCTTTTAAAATAAAAAAAAAATATTTCATTAAGGGTTATTCTATTCACCCCATTTGTGAGCAAAGAGAGATAGAAAGAAAGAATTAAAACATAACGAGAATTATAAATTTTTTGGACAAAAATGAAGGACAAAAATTAGATAGTTTGTAATATAAAACAAGAGAGGAAACTTTAACTAGTGCATTTGATAAGTTTTGTAATGCCCAAGATGAGATCGATAGTTTTGAAACTGTTCCAAATGAAGCAGAAAGAGTTCAGTTAGAGGAAAAATATTATAACACATTAATTAGGTCAAAAAGATTGTCAGTAAATGAAAAAAGTTCGAGTCCTTCAACAGTGGCTACTAAAATGCCCGAAATAACTATTGAAAAATTTACTGGGTTACAACAAAATTGGGCTAGTTTCTTTGATATTTTTCAGGTGCTTGTAATGAACAATGCAAACTTAGCCGATGTTCAAAAATTAATTTATTTAAAATCTTCTCTTACAGGAGAGCCTCTCAAATTAGTAGAAACATTGCCTCTCACTTCGGCAAATTTAGATGTAGCATTAAAAATATTAACCGACATATCAAAATAAATTAGCCACAATTTATTATCACATAAAAGGTCTGGTAGAACTTCCGTCTATTACAAAAAACAACCCTACACACCTGCGTGATTTTGTAGTTACTATAAAACAAAATACAGAGTCGTTAAAAAATATGGAAGTCCCTGTAGAAAGTTGGGATTTAATGTTAGTTTACATTTTATCGCAAAAATTAGATTTTCAAACTAGAAGGGCCTATGAGCTAGAGCGCGGACCTGCTCAATTACCTACTCTCGATAATTTCTTGAAGTTCGTAGAAGAAAGATGTTTAGCGACGGAAAACTTGTCGTCTCCTGAAATAAAACGTAAAACTGCACATTTTGCTATTTCGAGTTCGGATATTCGATCTGACACTACCACTAATAAATTTCAAAATGCTTGCATGTTTTGTAAGGCTTGTGACCATCCTATTTACAAGTGTCCTAAATTTAGGGAACTGTCGGTACCGCAAAGAAAGCAGTTTGTTTTTAATCAGCGCATATGTTTTAAATGTTTTCTGAAACATCCCGCAAATCAGTGTCGTTGGAAAAATTGTCACATTTATGGTCGGGCTCATCATTTCTTACTACACTCACAAGGTAACGCGAATTCTGTATTGACTAGTAATCAGAATAATCATGGAGAAAATACAGTGTACTCAAATTCTAGCCTAGCGCAAGGTCAAGGCGTTGTTAGATCACAGAGATCTTCTCAGGGTAATGTTTTACTTAATACCGGAGCTATTTCACGCGAAATTTCGTCAAATGAAAATTACCAATCTGGTAATAATGTACAGGGGCGTCGTAGCGAAAATAGTGAAGTGCAACAAGTAAATGCTCTTTCAACAATGGCAAGTAACCAATCACAGCATGTACTTATAGCTACAGCTACGGTACTTATCCCCGACAGTAAGGAAAAAATTATACGCGCCAAAGCAATTTTGGATAACTGTTCACAAACCTCATTAGTTACATCTAATCTGGTTAAAAGATTAAATTATCGGCCGTACATAAAAAATGTACAAGTTTCTGGGGTTTCAGGTAAAAAATTTATGTGTAATCAAATGGTTGATTTTGACATAATTTCCATCAACGATCCTCAAAAGGTATTTAAGGTATTTTGTTCTGTCTTGGACAGAATTACTTGTCCTTTGCCGCAAGTTACATTAGATAAAGAAAAATTAGATATACCGGAAAGCCTGCTATTAGCAGACCCAAGTTATGCAACGCCAAGCAATATAGATTTGTTGTTAGGTGCGGATATTTATTATGAAATACTTGCACCCGGGTTATTAAAACTAGGAAACGGATTGCCAGTTTTACAAAATAAACATTTAGGTTGGGTTATTGGCGGCTCGACGTCACAGGATTATTTTTCACATTTAAATGTAGTAGAACCGGTCTCATTATTTACTAGTACTGTAGAAATTAACGATTTAATGCAGAAATTTTGGGCTCTAGAGGAAGTACATATGGAGCAATGTTTATCAAGCGAGGAAGAACTTGCGGAACAAATTTTTAGAGACACAACTAAAATTTTGGAAAACGGTAGATTTCAAGTTGACATACCTTTAAAAACGTCAAAAGAACATTTAAAATTAGGAGAATCATTTTCATTAGCGGAAAAACGATTTTTATCATTAGAGCGCAGACTCCATAAAAACAAAGACTTGTTTGAACAATATAAAGAATTTATTGACGAGTATATCACGCTTAATCACGCAGCATATGTTCCTCTTTCGCCAAAAAATGAAATCGGTGAAAATAAATTCTTTATGCCACATCATTGTGTCATAAGAGATGATAAATCAACAACGCGGTTAAGAGTGGTTTTTGACTCATCTATGAAAACAAGATCAGGGTATAGTCTCAGTGACGTTACCTTAAAGGGATTTCAGGTACAGCCAGATTTGTTCGATATATTGTGCAGATTTCGTACTTTTCGATATACCCTTGTAGCGGATATACGAAAAATGTTTAGGCAAATTTTAGTCAATCCTACGCAGACTTTTCTGCAGAATATATTGTGGAGAGATAAACCTACTGACACTTTAAGGTGTCAATTGTCAATTGAATTGTCAACCGTTACTTACGGCACAAATTTTGCGCCCTATGCTTCTACACGTTGTCTCATGGAGTTGGCAAATAAAAACAAAAACGACTTTGCTCTCGCCGCAAGGGTACTGCAAAATTAGTGCTATATGGACGATATACTGGGGGGAGCGGATACGGTCGAGGACCTTATACTCATGCGAAAACAGTCAGTTAGCCTATTAGAATCAGCTGGGTTTGCCTTGCATAAGTGGAACTCAAATTCTAAAGAATTCTTGAAAACATTCGACGAAAATATTGACGAAAATTCGGATACCTTTAATTATAATATTATATCGGAAAATCATTCTAATAAAGTTTTAGGTATTTCGTGGAATACTACTGAGGCTTATATTTTTATTTGTCATTATTGATTGGTACATTTTGTTACACATAGTTGGAAATTTTGTGTTGATACATTTTGTTTTGGAAAATAAAAAAAATAGAAAATTTATTTTGTGTTTATGTGAGGAAATTTGATAAAATTTCTCATGTTTCAGTTGAACTGTGACATTTGGCAACTATGTATTTCACTCTGCGTGATAATATCAGGCGCGCGATCCTTGCGGCCCAGAGTAGCGCTTTCCAGTGGCAGGATATCCAGTTTAATAGACACCAGTTTTAAAAAAAATTATTTTTCATGGCGGTATTTTGAGAAAAAAACTTTTATCCCACACTTGTTACATCCTGTATACCTACATGTGTGTAACACATGTAGGTATACAGGATGAAATTTTATGAACACAGGTATGAAATTGTTTATAACACATGTATGACTTCGGATTGAAGCAATTAAAATTTATAATGAAGACATGTTTACATTTTTAATTCACTGTTATGGGTATATTTATAAAAATTAATAATTTGACTGTATTTTAAGTTTTAAATTGTTTTTATCATTTGTATTTTTAGAGGCAAACATAGATTTTAATTTATTATAATAAAGGGCTGTAATAAAATATGATTGTTTAAACCATTTAAACATATATTTACAATGCTTTATTTTGCACTTGGGTAATTGAAAAAGCTAGTCTGCAGAAGAATTCAAGGCTGTACCTATTAAGTTAATGATTATTTTACAAACAAGAAATGTTGGATAATTAAATTGGAGATGAAGTGTAGAAGCTCATTGAAAATGCAATGCAAAAGGGGCTTTCCTTTTTTTTATTACAACACAAAAACTTATTTTTTTTTAATATTTTGTGGTTATTCTTCTCTTGAATAGACTTTATAGTTTTAAAAATCCTGGCTTCTAGAGCTGCAAAAATTAGTACATTTGTTACGGTTTAATTACAATAATATTGATTTTCCAAGCTTTTCCAATTAGTATCCGTATAAGTTGTATGAAAATTAAATAGGTAATATATTCATAATTTTTGTAGCTGATTTACCACGGGATATAGAAATTGCCAGACCTCAGACTGCTGGAGAGGAAGAACTACAATTACAATTAGCATTAGCAATGTCTCGGGAGGAAGCAGAGCAAGAAGAGCAAAAAAGGAAATCTGATGACGTTCGACTTCAGTTAGCCTTAAGTCAAAGTCAGCAGGATTTTAAGTGAGTAAAGTTAATATTAGTACATCAAGTATTCAACTTACGTATTGTGGGTTTGACAGGAAGCTGGTTTATCTGAGTTTTGTACTGTGCATTGCTCTGGTTTATAAATTATCAACTATTCGTGTAAATTATTTTTGAAAAATGGGAAACAATTGTATAATGTAATGTTGGTAAGTTAGTATTAATATAATTAAATATTCCAACTCTTCGTTAGTTAATAATAACATTAATAAAAGTGATATAGTAGACAGTATCAGGCCCAGGCTATCAGAGTTGTGCTAAAGAGTGAATTTCATTTAATAGTTTTTTTAAAGAGTTTTTTAAAGAGAACATTAATAAAAGTGATATAGTAGACAGTATCAGGCCCAGGCTATCAGAGTTGTGCTAAAGAGTGAATTTCATTTAATAGTTTTTTAAAGAGTTTTTAGTGTTTATAAGTCATAGAAAATTATAATTTTTTCACAGAATGTGGAGATGAGGACAAAGAATTCACTGGATTTGTTATATCAGTGAAAACATTAACAATTGTTATTCAATAATAAACAAACACTGTTGTTATACTTTGCATAAAAAACTAAATAAGTTTTTCTGATATCATGAATACGGACCAGCCAGAGCTGTACTAAATAAAATTTCTAACGGTAAATTTTAAATATAAAATGAGTTTGTGTAGTAGCTGTAAAGATGGAGATCAGTGTAAAGTTGCTCTGTGCCATGATTGTACCAATCTTTCGTCCTCTGAAATTAGAGCCATTGCAATAAAAAAACGACTTCTAATATACTTGTGTGACGAATGCAGACAAAAGTTTGAAAAAAAGACCACCGAGATAATATCTGCAAGTAGACTTCTGGAACAAGTGTTACAGAAACTAGATGAATTCCAAAGTGAATTCAAGATGCAGAAGGGTACAATAGCAAAGCAAGGAAGTGTGATAGAGGAACAGGGCAAGATGATTGAAAACCTGTCATAGGCAATAAGAACAACAAATGATGAAATAAAATGTGGTATAAACCAGGTAATAAAAACACAAGAGGATCTAGTGGGAAATTATACAGAAAAAGTTAAGAAGAGAAAAATGGAACCAGTCGTAGTAATTTAACCCAAAGACAACCAGCAAAAACATGATGATACTAGAAAAGAACTGAAAAATTATTTTGATCCGGCAAAAATTGCAGTTTCCTGCATGAAAAATTGACGTGATGGAGGTGTTATAATTGAGTGTAAAAGCAAATTAGCAGCAGAAACACTTAAAGCGGAGACACAAAGTAAAATGGGAGGGAAATATGATATAAGTGAACCGAAAAAGCAACTACCAAGGGTCAAAATAGTGAGAATCACAGAAATTCTTAAACTAGAAGAAATAAAAGACCTGCTTCATGTTCAAAATGAAGATATTCTACCAAGGGATACATGTGAAATTAAAGTAGTGCACATTACTCAAAGTAAGACAAATAAAAGGAGCAATATAGCATATGTAGAAATGGATGGAGAATCTTATAGTCAAATAATAAAAGTTGGGAAAATTAATATTGGGTGGGACCATTGTGCGGTATATGATGCAGTTGATGTGCCAATATGCTATAGGTGTTGTGGTTTTATGGGTCCATTCTGCGTTATACACAAATTTTCTATAAATGTACAGATCTGTAGTTTATGATAATCCTGTAGCCAACCATTTTACAGAAACTATAATTTAACGATTCTGCGTTCTTTCCTGTAAAAGAATACTTTACAGATGTACAAATGAACTACTGCTACTTCAGATTGATCATATTTACGTTTTAACCTAACACCTAACCCAACTTATAAATTATTTATGCCTGAGAAGATTATTACTCTTTTGATATTTATACCTTTACCGTCATTTAATCATTTTTTATTCACAAGATATATAGTTAGTGCCAACAAACTTCAGAAAAAGTAGTGGCTGGTTAGTAATCAGAGTATGAGGTGTCATATATCCATTTACTCGGCGTTTACTTTTATTTTTAGAATAGTACCTAATGTTAATAATAATGAAATAAATATAACAATTCCTGATATACTAAATATTTTACTGCATTTCTTACATTATTATTCAATTATTTATTACAAAAAATTAATACGTTTTATACGAATAAAACAAAAACGCTGGAAAAGCACAATTTCTCAATCATATCAACTATATACAAGCTATAGAAAGTGAGATGTATTAAGATTTGGCGATAGGTACTGTGAATTCTAGGTACACTACAACCATGATACAACTTTGTATCTGACTACAACAAAACAGAGTAGGTATAATTGAGGGCCTAAAAATTTTTAAAAACTTTTAATAATAATAAAATAATCATTAAAGTTTATTGAGCACGTCAAAAGGGTACAGTTCATGCGTCTTATTCATGTCATAGATTACGTAGATTATTCATGATTCGTTTAAATTCTCACAAATTTTCTAAAATGGCAGGGTTACATTTTACAATATCACATAGTATATCTAATTTTAAATTACCTACATTACTTCTTATACTATACTAGGTATCATGGTCAATCATCTTCGATAAAATTACAATAAATGTAAGTTGGGAATTGATTGTTATTTACTTTTTCTAACCTCACAAAGCTCCTTGTAAATCCACTACGGCAACATTGAACCCACTCGTAAATATTTACAAATCTGTAAAGAATGTACGAGTTTCTGTAGAATACAAATGTGCGCAGAATAGCAAATGTCCTGTAAATTTACAGAATCTTACGGATGTGCTTACAGACGCGCGCAGAATTGACCCATTAATCACATTGCAACGAACTGTACTAAGCAAGTTGTCTGTAGTAGATGTGGTGGAAGTCATCGCGCAGATGATTGTCAAATCCCAGATAATGAAGTAATATGTGTAAACTGTAGATATGCTGTAGATAAGCTTAATATGAAAAGAGTTGATTCCCATCATAATACACGGAGTAAGGAGTGTCCTGCATACTTACGTAACCTGGAGATTAAAAAAAGTAAGATTGATTTTTATACATATTGTCCATGCACATTCACATATAGAGGTAATAGATGATAGACCAGGGTTAAGAGGGGACCATGACTACAATAAACAGATTGAAGATTCACAACTATGCATATTTCACCAAAATATACAAAGTCTTAGAAACAAGACTTTGGAAATTGAATTGTTTCTTAATACACTGGAAGGAAAACCCAATGTGTTATGGTTCAGTGAGCACTGGTTAAAGCAGGATGAAGAGCACTTTATCAAAATAAATGGATACCAGCTGATCACAAGTTTTTCAAGACCCAATAGAGAACATGGAGGAGTTTGTATATATGCTGATGCTGGTGATTTTGAAGATGTCCCTTGTGTTAGAAGTATAAGTCAGGAGTGCATTTGTGAGTGCATGTGTGTAGCCAGTAAGAACCTAAAAGTAGCCATTCTATGTATACAGACTATCCAAAATTCTAGTCTCTACATAGGAATCTCAGTTATTATAAAAGATAGGAAAACGCTCAAATGGGGAAAGTTTTAGAGAATTTTATGCTGATTTCAAATCTGCATTGAAAGTTATCGTGAGTCAATTGTTTTTCGAGATATTTGAAAAAAACGAAAAACCGAAGAATTTGTTTTTAGCCAATAACTCGCTAATGGTCAATCTGACACTTCTAAAAATTTTACATTATTAGTACACTTTTTAAAGACGAACATTTTGGCATAAACAAAAATTACAAGGCACTCTTTGTTTTTCTGTTATGAACCACAATTTTGCTATTTCTTATGGTCGCCATATTGGATTTTTTTATCATATTTTAAAGCCAAAAATTCTCTTTCCAACGATGTATCATAAGCCTATAAAAGAATTTTTAAAATTTGTGAAATATTGAAAAAATCATTTTCTTACAAGTTTACTTTAGAAGTTGGCTGTGCCATGAAATGTAAATATTTCCCGTTCTGTCACAAGTGTCATACAAAATGACTTATGAATTGCGTTAATGAAAATATGGGGCTAACAATTTCTCAAATGAAGAAAAGTTTGATATGCTTACACTTTATTTACAAACTCACAGTATTGCGAAAGTTGCATCTACTAGATATTTGGAATTGTATCCAGAGGCAGCAACCTTGCAAAACATAATTACAGGAGAATTATTACTACTTTATTGAATTATGGTGCATTTGAGAATAACAAGGAACAACTATGAAAAAGATAACCATGATATTGATATGAATATCTTTAGTCTAATAGTAGGAAGTATTAAAAACAACCAGAACTAAGAAATGAAGCATCCATAATTAAGCATTATTAGGCAAATGCTTAAAGTGACGTCCTTTTGCATTACGACACATTTCACAGTTCTTTAAAATCTTTCTCATAACTCTTCCTAATGTGTTTCCGTTTAACAAGTTAAACGCTTCTCTAATTCTAGCTTCTAATTCATTTCTATTAACGGGTGGTTCAAATTCGTAAATTTCATTTTTAATTTGTCCCCACAAATAAAAATCGAGTGGCGTAAGATCTGGGGATTTTGCCGGCCACATAACTGGTCCATTGTTCGCAATAACATTTTGCCCAAAACAATGGGTTAAATATGTTCTAACTTCTACAGTATTATGTGCCGGACAACCATCCTGCTGAAACCACAATTTTTTAAATTCAGCTGCATTGGGTACAAGCCTTCTAATTGCTGGAATTATTTCTTCTCTTAATAGGTTTAGATATCGTTCCCCATTAAGGTTGTAATCGAAAAGAAACGGACCAACCAAACGATTTCCTAAAATAATTATACATTAACATGATACATTAATGACTAGCTTATTTATTCACAATATCATTAATGAAGATAAAAATTCCTAAAAGACCACACCAAACGTTAAACCCAAATCTAGACTGCAATCGTCGCTGTTCCATCACATGGGGATTTTGGATACTCCAATGATGTCTGTTATGTTTGTTAAATACCCCACCCGTTAGTAAAACGGGTCTCGTCGGACCATATTACCAAATTAGGGAACTCAGGAACTTCTCTACATTTTTCTATGTACCACTGGCAAAATTGCAATCTCCTATCATAATCACCTTTGCGGAGACCTTGGACAATAGTAGGCTTGTAAAGATGATATCCATGTTTTTTCAAAATTTGATGAACGGTAGACTTCGGGATGTTACTTTAATGCTGAACAGATCTTACAGATGTTGACGGACTTTCAGTTATTATATTAAGAACGTTTACGTCACGATCATGGTTATCTTTTTCATAGTGGTTCCTCTTATTCTGAAATGCACCATAATTCAATAAATTGGTAACAATTCTCCTGTAATATGTTTTATGCGGCTGCTGTCTTTCTGGATATAATTCCAAATATCTGGTAGATGCAATTTCCGCATTACGGTGAGCTTGTAAATAAAGCGTAAGCATATCAAACTTTTCTTCGTTTGACAATTTGTGAACTCTTTCCATATTTTCACTTTATAAAAACACTGACACGTTAACTCTTTCTAAGCAGTTTTATTTGACACTTGTGACAGAAAACATTTCATGGCACAGCCAACTTCTAAAGTAAACTTGTAAAAAAATGATTTTTTCAATATTTCACAAATTTTAAAAATTCTTTTATAGGCTTATGATACATAGTTGCAAAGAGAATTTTTGGCTTTAAAATATGATATAAAAATCCAATATGGCGACCATAAGAAATAGCAAAGTTGTGGTTCATAACAGAAAAACAAAGAGTGCCTTGTAATTTTTGTTTATGCCAAAATGTTCGTCTTTAAAAAGTGTACTAATAATGTAAAATTTTTAGAAGTGTCAGATTAACCATTAGCGAGTTATTAGCCAAAAACAAATTCTTCGGTTTTTCGTTTTTTTCAAATATCTCGAAAAACAATTGACTCACAATAACTTTCAATGCAGATTTGAAATCAGCATAAAATTATCTAAAACTTTCCCCATTTGAGCGTTTTCCTATCTTTTATAATAACTGAGATCCCTATGTAGATACTAGAATTTTGGACAGTCTGTATTTACAAATCTTGTTTCCTACAGTATATTTTTACAAAAACTGGAGGAAGTATTGGACATGTTGCACCAAAACTTGAAAAGCTATAAAATGGTGATTTGTGGTGATTTCAATATTAACCTACTTCAAAATAATTCTGAAACTTTTTGGACTTATTAAATGCTTTCAATTTTTTGCAGACCATATTTGAACCTACCAGAGTCTCAAAAAGGACAAGTTCATTAATAGATAATATTTTTGTAAATTTTGAAGATTTCTCAAATTCCATGGTGATAAATTCTGCATTGTCCGATCATCATGGGCAAATGTTAAAGTTACCCAAATCACACATATATCAGTGTAAAGATACATGGGCCATTAAAAGAATTTTTTCAAAAAATAAAGTAAGTAGTCTGCATGATATGATGTCGCAGTGTAATTGGGAAGTAATGCAAATGCGGCTTACAATTCTTTCAGCGAACATTTGAAACTGATGCAAGATAAAATCTTTACTAAGAAGAAAATTAAATAAGTGAACAAAACAAAGGTTTCTTGGATCACACTAGGTATAAAAATATCTTTCCAAAGAAAACGTATAATGTACAAGAAAAAAATTGAGAGAAAAATAAGTTCTGAAAATTTCAATATTTATTCTAACATTTTAAAAACAGTTATTAGGCAGGCAAAAATAATGTCAAACGAGAATTTCATTTATAATGCAGACAATAAAATGAAAGCAACTTTGTCAGTGGTCCGATCTGTAACAACAAATAAGGTAACAAAAAAAGTAAATATTATGGACAATTTATCAGATGGCAGTCATGACTATGATGCTGTTACTATCTTGAATAATGTGAATAATTTTTTTATAAATGCTTGTCCTAATTTAAACAACAGTAATTTTCAAACAGATCTAAATCATGTTAAAAAACAAGACAATAGCTTTTTCTTAAATCCAACAACTCCAGAAGAAGTCTACGACTGTATAAGATCGTTAAAAAACAAAAAGTCAGTTGGAGAAGTCCCAATCGTATTAAAATCAACTGCAGATATTATTTCACATCCCATATCATATATAGTGAATCTATCCTTTTCCACAGGTATTTTTCCACAACAATTAAAAACTGCTCATGTCAAACCGGTTCACAAAAAAGGTCTTAAAAACCGTTCATCCAATTATAGGCCTATTTCACTGTTGTCAAATGTAAGTTAAATATTTGAAAAACTTATTAATACTAGATTGACAGCCTTTTTGGAGAAATATTCTTTGTTATCTAACCGGCAGAATGGGTTTAGAAGGGAAATGTCTACTGTTAGAGCATTGTACCAAGCTATAGACGAAATTATGAAATCTCTAAACAACAGAAGGTCTACGCTGGCAATGTTTTTGGATCTGTCAAAGGCTTTTGACAGTGTAGATCATAATATTTTATATGCGAAACTAGATCGAAATGGGATAAGAGGAGTTCCTTTGCAACTGATAAAGTCATACCTAACAGATCGAACACAATGTGTTGTTGACATAGACTATAATGGTAATTTGGTGAAGTCCGACTATATAGTCATAGAAAAAGGAGTTCCCCAGGGATCAATTTTGGGTCCACTATTTTATATTCTGTACACCAACGACCTACCCTCTGTTACATCGGAAAATATAATTATGTTTCCATTAGTTTTAGTGAATCAAGTAATAATTCGTTACTAAAAAAAGTTGCAGATACAGGAAAATTACTAGAAACCTATTTTAAATCTAATAACTTGCAACTAAATGTTGAAAAAACAAAACTTATGCATTTTAGAAGCGATACAAGCAACCTACTTGATTTTAATATAAAAAATAGTATAATGCAAAGTGTAGAAAGTACATCTTTTCTGGGTTTAACTCTTGACGTTCGCATGGATTGGAAGGATCATATTGGATTTTTATCGAAGGATATGTCAAGATATTGCTTTGCCCTCAAAATCGTGTCCGATGAAGTAAATACAGAAACAGGCCTCTTAGCCTATTATGCCTATGTGCAATCCAAGTTGAAATATGGAATTATATTTTGGGGAAATTCAGTAGATGCATCTCGCATATTAATAATTCAAAAACGGTGTCTTAGAAATATTTTTAAAATAAATGGAAGGGAGAGTTGTAGGCCAGTATTTATTGAAAACAGAATACAGACTGTATTAGCTTTATATATTTATGAATCGGTTATATTTATTGCAAATAATAAAACCCTTTTCACGGACTGTATTAGGACACACTCTTTTGACACAAGATATAAAAATGATCTTTTATCGGTGGATAAGCCTAATTATACTTACACCCAAAGAAGTGTGCATTTTGACATTATAAAAATATACAATCATCTACCTATTGAATTTAGAAATCTTTCAAATGGGGCCATTAAAAGTAAACTGAAAGCATATTTGTCTAGCAAGGCATATTATTCCCTCGATGAATTTTATAAAGATGGAGATATAGTATAGTAACAACCATTGCCTCTTTCAAGTGATTGGTGAATCATGTCTTATATGTCCATTCCAGACTTGTGAATAATTTTGTAGATGCCAGTTTTCTGGTTTTGTCCTTGTCTTTTTTGTATTGTATTTTTTTATTGTTTTTTTATTAATATTATCATAGAACTGGAAATAAACTGTGTGAATAAAGAAAAAATTATAGTAACAGCAATCACACAAGATTGATAAAATGTATTCGTAAATGATCTACGAGAATATTTAAAAACACATGCTACCAGTAAAACACATTATGTACTTGGGGACATTAATATCAATTTACTAGAAATAGATAAGGTAACAGAGGAATATAAAGTTAATTATAGTGAATTTGGATATTTACCATACATAAATACAGTTACAAGACCAAAGGATGGAAATGGAACTTGCCTGGATCACATATTTGGCAAAAAGCCTACAGGATATCAAGAGTCACAGGCCTACATATTGAAGAATAACATATCTGATCATTACACCATTTTATTAAAGATAAATCCACAGTTTAAGCCATTGAACATGAATCAAGATACTATGTATAGCTATGTAAATCACAGAAAACTTGAATATTTAGCAAAAAATGTAGACTGGAACTCTTATATAACCAACGAAGATCTTAATGTAAGTACTACTAATTTAATCAAGAAAATTCAAGGTTTGATGGACATAGCCACCATGAAAATAGTCAAAAATCGTAGAACTAAGTTAGTGCAGAGAAAACCATGGGTAACTAAGGGAATTGTGGTCTCGTGTCGAAAAAACAAGTAATGTATAATAAACTAGCCAAGAATAGAAACAACTCTTATTTACAGGAAAAATACAAGTGTTATGTAAAAGTCTTGAAAACAATTTTGAAGAAAGCGAAAGAAAGCTATGAGAAAAAAGAAATTGAAGAACGACAGGGAAATCCTAGAAAACTGTGGGACTACATAAATGAAGAGATAGGAAGGAAAAGCAAGGAAAGATGTAAAATAAACAAACTAAAAATACAAGAAGAGATATCAGAAGATAAACAAAAGATTGCCAATCATTTTAATCACTTTTATAGCACTATCGCACATGAGTTAGCTTTAAGCATACCAAAGAAAGGTCATTATATCCCACAAAACAAGACTATTGAAAATTCTTTTTTTCTCCAACCAACGACAGCTGATGAAATACTATCATTGATAAAAACCTTGAAGAAAAAAGCAGCAGGCGGAGGAGATAACATTAGTGTTACAATTTTATTGAGAATAGGAAAGTATATAGCTCATCCTTTATCCAAACTAATAAACAGATGTTTTGAAGCGGGTGTATGTCCAACGCACTTTAAGCAAGCTGAAATAACACTAATATACAAGGATGGAGATAAGCTACAAGCTACAAACTACAGGCCAATATCACTCATCTCCAACGTAGCGAAGATTTTTGAGAAAGCAATTAAAAGTAGAATAAGCAAATTTATTGATAAATACAAAATCTTAAGTAACATGCACTTTGGCTTTTTAAAGAATGTTTCCACAAATAATGCTTTAGCAAGTTTTACAGAATATATTTACAAGAGTCTAGATAGCAGTAAGCCAGTTGCAGCATTTTTTCTCGATCTTGCAAAAGCTTTCGACACTGTTAAGCATGATATATTGTTAAATAAACTTAATAACTACGGAATAAGAGGAACAGCTAATGATCTGCTACGTAGCTACCTAACCAACAGAACGCAGGTAGTCAAAATTGGTAAAACAAGGAGCACTCAAAGAACAGTCTCATGCGGAGTACCTCAAGGATCCATTTTGGGACCTTATCTTTTTGTGCTGTACATGAATGATATGCTGGGCTTATTGAATAACGGAAGAATGATTGCCTACGCGGATGATACGGTAATCATATGTGAAGCTGATAGCTAGGATGAAGTGCAAAGTTCTCTAAATTATAATTTAAATATAGTGTATGAATGGTTATGTAACAATGAACTATCCCTAAATGTCAACAAAACTGTATATATGACTTTTGTGACTTACAATGATAATCTGCCAAACGATCTTAATATTACAGTGTCTAGAAATGAGGCGATGTATGCAATAGCCAGAGCAACAATAACTAAGTATTTAGGAATATATATTGATCAAAATTGTAAATGGTCAGAACATATAAAGAAAGTGATAAATAAAACTAGATATTTAACCTATGTAATAAAAAAACTAAAAAATATTCTCAGCACAAACAATCTTAAACTAATATACTTCGCTTTTTTCAATTCAATTGTAAATTACGGTATTATTGCTTGGGGTAATACATACCAAAATGTGTTTGAAAGCTTAGAAAGTTTGCAAAATAGATTAATTAAAAAAATTTTTGGTATGGCAACAAACATAAATGATATATATATGAAAAATTCCATTTTTAAAGTAAGAAAGATGTACTACTACAATTCTATTCTAATGGATTACAATAAACTAAGTAGTAGGTATGTGGAATGTGAAAAAATTACTAGATATAAAAAAATAACTACAATTATGTAAACTAGAAGTTGGTAAAAAAAAGTATAGCTATTTGGCAATAAAAATTTTCAATGTACTTCCAAATGAATTAAAATTATTGAATATTAGTAAAAAAACCCAAAAAGTACTACTGAAAAAGTGGATATTATCAACCGAAAGTATAGTAGGTAGTATGATTGTCAATTAAAGATTCCAATTATGCATATATTCAAGGGTAACTAAATGATTTAATTGTAAACAAACAGTATAGTAGCTGTTTACATGAAGCGATGCATTGGTACCATAACTCTAGATATAATTGTTTTTATTGTTTTTGTTTTCTTTTTATAAGTGTCTTTTATTTAGGTTGTAAGTATACTAGGCCTGCGCACAGACTGCTACAAGTCTCTGCAGGAATTTTTATGTAAAGTCCTTACACAAAAATTTGTACCCCCATACACCTGGTTAAATAAATTTATTATTATTATTATAATATTTGTAAATAATAAATGGCATGTTCATTTTGACATGTTCCACACCCAATAGGGTATATTGTACATCATAAGATTGTATTTTGGAATTAATAAAAAAATCTATCTATCTATCTTATAATATCTGCCCTGTAATGCTTTAGGCGACCATTATTTTTAATAATAATACTCATTTAATTGTCATTATTATTTTATTACTACTAATATTATATCTTATTATTTAAGTCAGTATTGCAAGAAATCTATATTTTTTTAGTGGCAAATAAAAGCACACTTAAATTTACTGTCTTTTCACAATGTGTAATTTTGTCAAATCAACATCAGCATAACATACCTACCCACATATTTGTGTTGTATTTTATAAACATGTTCATTAATTAATAAACTACCTAGAGTTTGAAGTAAATCTCAGACAGAAGGGATTCACATGTTTACCTGCAACTTTTTTCTTGCATGTAAGGGACGGCGGCTATGTTTAAATATTATGGAATAACCTGTTTGGTACTGTGGATATAAATTGACACTTGGTGAATTATGTAAACAAAAGCAGAAAAGAGTGCGCACCACACAGCGATTTCGAGTTTCGACAGTTCCAGTAACGAATTGAGAGTGGCGTATTAGCGTTCTCTGGCGAAATTAAATTGGTCAACATGCTTTCATTCAGCCCCTTATGAAAAATCAGTTAAGTTTTTCTTTGAAAGGAGTACCTATTTGGTAAAAAATAAATCATTAACTTTCACAAAGAAATGTACTTTTGGATGTAGTTACTTATAGTTGCAACTCGAAAATACGTAAACTATTAGCCCATCTACTTAAATTTCTTGTGAAATGGTAAAATATTCCGAGAAGTTCAAGGTGCAATTTTTTGTTACCCTGTTCATGGTACCTATATAAAATAATTACCCACGTCTTAGTTACTATGCAAAAAATAGAATAACAACAATAAATGCTGATTATGTTTGTTTTTTTTTAACCGGCGAATAAGTGACACCGTGACCCAACAATCGCACATAGATTCCTGTAATTCACAAAGCCATTCCCAATTTTTAGTTATGAAATTTGCGGCTAGGTACCGTCACCTGCCAGATAATAATACCTCTGTTTTGTGAGTCTCTCTCTCTCTTTCGATAACGTGATTTTTTTTTATCATCAGAGCCCAGCCTTAAATAAACCAACAGCTTGGTTTGGTAATCGGTTATAAAAATCATTGTCAGCTATCAGTTATCATATGAATATTTTCGTAAACATGGAAATGGTGAAAACAAATTATAATATTGGCAGGTTTTTTTGTTTTAGTATGCTCACTAAAAGTTTATTTATTAATATAACCAGAGTATACAGGGTGCTTCAAAGTCGATGCAATATATGGGGATCTCGGAATCGGTAAGAGATGCGAAGTCGGTTAAATGGAGGCAAAGTTGCGTATTCAGGGGGGGCGACATAATGGTGAAAAGAAATCAAGGCTAACTTGATTAGTTTTCGAAATACTTTGAAAAAACCGAAAATTTTAATTTTCGTTTTTATTTTTTTGCGGACCTATTTGATGAGGTATTCAAAAATAAAGAGCACTTTTCTATAGCAACTTTTTGCCCTTTATCGAATGGTGTTGCGAATTTTCCGCAAAACGTCTCCTTTCCCGGAAACCAACATCAACTTACTTTTTTTAAATACGGACCTGGAATTTTTTTTCTATTTTTTGGAAGCATTTTTGTAACTTGATAGAATGCCAACATAAAAGAAACCAGATTTAAACGTTTTGTCTAAGAAAAATCTAGTTGCCTAGATAAAACTAAATCTGAGAGGACCCCGGGAAATTATTAATGATGGAATTTTCTTAGGCAAAACGTTTAAATCTGATTTTTTTATGGTGGCATTCTATCAAGTTACAAAAATGGTTCCAAAAAATTTAAAAAAAATTCCAGGTCTGTATTTAAAAAAATTAAGTTGATGTTGGTTTCCCCATGTATTGCATCGAATTTGAAGCACCCTGTATATACATCAACTATGGACAGGTATCTGGCAGCACTTTGACGTTGAAAATTCGTCTCGATGACCTTCAATGAGTCTAGCGTCTCTTCTTAATTTCACTGATAGATGATTATCGTTCATAAAAGTTGAACTGATAAATCAGATAAGATATGACAAATTCAAAGTCAATCATAGCCTTAGCACACGGGTGGCGATCTCATTTGCGTTTTTGGAAGGCACGCCATGCTCATACTTATCTACTGAGACAGACTTGCAAAATAGGCAAGTGCCTATACTTGTTATGTCTTGTATCTACCTGATATAACTGTATAACAGCAGTGACTATAGAAAGAATAAGACGGTCAGCCCCTAAATAAATTATGAGCTTATAAAATTAACGTCCGCTCAGGGTGCGACATCTCTGAATTATAATGGGAAGCTCTTAGATTGTTGTCTCCGCTAGGGAGATGCGGCAGTTATGTAGGTTAATGCTAATAATTCAGTGTATCGGTAAACAGATCGTCAAACCGGAGATCTCAACGTTGCCGAATGTTGAAGTCGAATTTAAATTGAACGAGGATACACTCCCCTACGCGGGATTCTAATAAAAATTTCACAGCAACGTTTTCTAACGAATTAGAAGCTTATATTTTCTTTCGTAGCCATCGTAATTTAAAAAATTTCCGAAATTTTTTTTAACCATCCTAGAGTAAGCTGCATGTTATTACACTTAAAATTTTTTGATATTTATGTATAGATTGACAAATATTATTAAATATAAGTATTATTTTTATATTATTTTGCATGCCAAATATTAAATTTAAAATGATTGTTAGTTGCGGAGGAATGTTGTTATGGATAAGGATTAAGGAATGAATAAAAAGGTAATTTAGAATGAAATATTAATTATATATAAAAATAAACAGGAAATCTAGGAAATAAAACATTTACGGACCTATGGTTCATAGGAACAATCTAGAAAGTTAGGTACTTGAATTGGTTTCTATTTTAATAAATACTTTTGATGATGGAATTAATAGACTTAAATATTAATATACGGCGTAGTACATAAAATTAGGGAAGAATTATTAGCAACGACGGCGGACAAATATAGAAACGAATTGTTTAACAATTGTCATGGCCATTTTGGAATTCTAATAGATCATCTAATTAAAATAAAAATTTTCCGTTTTATGAAATGGTTTTCCGAGGCCAGGAGCAAAACCCGAGGAAAAATACCAAAAAACCTGTAAGAAATCTTCTAAGTAAATATATAAGAAACGCTAGTCGGTGGTATTCCTATTATAATATTGATTTATTTATATGATTGACATTCATATAGGCCAGCTGGTTGAGTGGCTGTGTGTTGAATTGAACAAGGTTTAATGTTAAAAATTGTGTAAAAAAGTGTTTAAATATAGTTAAAAAGTATATCATTGTGTGGAGAAAATTTTTCTCTTTCTAAATGGTATGAAGTTTGTTAAGAAAAGTGCATTTCCGATTGTAAATTTTGAATGAATAGAAGTAACAAACAGTAAAACTTTGTCAAATTATAAAAAAAAAGGAAGAAAAAAGGTCTACAAGAAAGGTGTAAACATAGAGGACAGGTCTGGATTTATGGTGGTATGGGTGAAACAAAAAAGTGTATAAAATGCAAATTGGAGGTTACGGAAGATAAATCGAGTTTTAAGTGTGATGGTTGTAATAGGTTCTTACATCTGCAGTGTGCAAATGTAACTGCCACTGAGATAAAATGTTTGCAGTTGCAATCAAGAAAACTGAAATTCTTCTGCGAAGATTGTGAGCAAGGACTTCTACAAATTCCAGTGCTCAAAGATATGCTTGAGAATTTACAACGTGAAGTTGAAAAATTAAAAAATAAAGAGACTGATACATCCTTAGAAAATGAAGTAGTAGTAAATGAAGTATTTGAACGTCAAAAAAGAAGTAAGAATTTAATTCTTTATAATCTGCCAGAGCCTCAACAATCAGAAGCAGTCCAAAGAAAAGAAAAAGACACCGAAGAAGCTGTTGTGATACTAAAACAAATAATTGATATTCCATTGCAAATAAAAAATGTTGTAAGATTAGGGAAAAAGAAGGATAAGATTAGACCAGTAAAAGTGTCACTCGATAGTGCTGATGATGTTTTAACAATTTTAAAAAACAAAAGGCATCTTCAAACTGCGTCAATATTTATATCTAACGATCAAACCCCACGTCAGAGAGAAATATTCCTAACTTTGAAGCGAGAATTGGAGGAAAGGAAGGAGAAAGATGAAAGGGACATTTACATTAAATATATACGAGGAGTGCCAAGAATAGAGAAAAAAAACATTAACCAGTGAATTTCGTGTGAAGGGTTTTGTATTTAAGGCAAAGGGTTTAGTTTTAAGGGTATAGTTTTAAGGCATATAAGCAGTTATGGATTCGTATGTGAGAGATTGTGTATACTCTGAAATCAAAACTAATGTTACTGCTGATTTTGAAGAATGTAGAAAGCTAATAAGGAATCAACAAAATGTACAGGATTTTAAAATTTTTCATAGCAATATTCGAAGCATTGCTAAAAATTTTGATGAATTTAGTGTTAATTTAGTTGGTTTAAATGTTGATTTTGATTGTATTGTCCTAACAGAAACCTGGCAGATAGCAGATATTGATCCTTATAAAATAAAAGAGTACACACTATTGTATAATGATGGAGATTTTAACCAAAACGATGGAGTAATAGTTTACATAAAAAATAAATTTCATTTTTCTAGTTGTATAAAGATCATAGGTACGGTAAAGATTATAGAAATTACAGTAAATGTGTCCAACAAAAAACTTATAATTACAGCTATTTATAGATCACCAGAAGTTAATGAGGATTGCTTTAATATGGATTTGAGGAATTATTTGTTTTTAAAAAAATGCACACGGGCTAACCACCACATCATTATTGGAGATATTAGTATAAATATTCTGCAGCCTAGCAAATTCTCGGATGAGTACCTGAACATTTTATCTGAATATCGTTTTGAATCTGCAATAAATAAGTATACGAGAGAACAAAATAATTCAAAGTCATGTATCGATCACTTATTTATCTCAAATATAAGTAACACAGTATTAACACCTGTAATCTTGCAGACCAATATAACAGATCATTTCAGTATTCTTTGTCAAATAAGTTTTGGTGACGCAACTGAAACAAAAGATGGGGTAGTTCAATACCAAGAATATATAAACTATGCACATCTGAGAAGTAGTCTTTTGAATGTGGATTGGAGTGAAATTTATAAGGAGACAGATATTGAAACAATTACAAATAATTTTATAAAAGTGGTTTCATTAGGGATTCAAAAGAATATTACTAAGGTTAAGCAAAGAAACATTAAAAGAAGGAAATGTTGGATTACCCAAGGGCTTCTAAATTCAGTAAATAAGAAAAATCAAATGTATAAAAATTTACGTCAAAATCCTGATAATGTAATTTTAGCTAACGAGTATAAAAAATATAAAAACCACTTAAGTGAATTAATAAAAAACACCAAGATCAATTATTATACTGATAAAATAGATAAAACGAAATCTGATGCAAAAAGTATGTGGAAAACTTTAAATAATATATATAATACTAAAAAAGAAAGCACAAATATAAGTCAAATTAGAAACGGTGCAGGTGAAGTACAAAATCAAAATATAGACATAGCTAATACTTTTGTTGAATATTTCACAGACATAGGTAGCAAGCTAGCTAGTAAAATTAATCTATCGACTAAACTTGAAAATCCACATAAACAAGGCGTACAGCAGTCTTTTTATTTGTCACCTACGGATGAAGGGGAAATAAAACAACTAATTTTAGAATTGAAAGTAAATAAAGCGCCTGGTTTGGATAAAATTAAAAGCGAAACATTAAGAAATATTGCAGATATAATAGCAGACCCTTTGTCGTTTATTATAAGCAATATAATGCAAAGTGGATACTGTCCATCGGCATTCAAAAAATCAGTAATTAAGCCTTTACATAAGGAATCTGATAAAATGGAATTAAATAATTATAGACCTATTTCCTTAATCACCAATTTTGCAAAGATTTTTGAAAAAGTTATTAAAAAACGCCTTGAAAATTATCTAGCAAAATATAAGTTATTATCTGAATTACAATTTGGTTCTAGGCCTGGAAGGTCTACTCAGAATGCAATAGCAGCACTAACAAGTTATATATACAGATGTTTGAATAAAAGTAAACCTTCGATAACTATTTTTGTTGATCTGTCAAAGGCTTTTGATACTGTTAACCATACAAAATTACTTAAGGTACTTGACAGAATAGGTATTAGAGGAAGCTGTTATAAGTACTCTCATGCAAAGTTATTTGACAGAAAGATATCAATGTGTTGAATTAGAAGGAATACGAAGTCGACATAGATTAGTAACAATAGGGGTTCCACAAGGTAGTGTTCTAGGGCCTTTACTGTTTAAAATATATCTAAATGAACTTCTTACCTTGAATATAGTTGGAAATATAATTAGTTACGCAGATGACACAGTAATTTTCTATGAAAGTGTGAAAGTATTAAATATAAAAGAATGGTTTAATCAGAATCTACTTACTGTAAATTTTAATAAAACCATGTATTTACCATTCACCAGTTATAGTTCCAAATTACAGGATTTTGAGCCTCTAAATATAGCAACAGAGAGAGATAATTTCACAATAGTGCCTGCTCAACATGTAAAATATTTGGGTTTAAAAATAGACAGACACTTAAGGTGGGATGAGCCTATAAAAGGTGTCACAAAGAAATTAAGATCATTGATTCCTAAATTTAAATTTCTGAAACATATACTATCACAACATTATCTGAAGATAGTATATTATGTTTTAGTAGAATCACAAATAAATTATGGAATCATCGCGTGGGGAGCGACAAATGAAGCACATAGTCAATCATTAGAGATTTTGCAAAAATGGGTTTTAAAAATAATAATTAAATAATTTAATAATGTATAATAAATACTTTTTGTATATCATTACTAAAATATATAACATTTTACCAACTGAGATTAAATACTGTAACAATCTCAACCTGTATAAGTCCAAAATTAAGAAATGGTTGCGAAATATGCCGAGAAATATGATTTATAACTTAATATATAATAAGGCTTAGTACAAAATTACAAACTAACATACAGTTACATATTTGTTATATGAAGAAAAAAAAAATAGTGAAAGTAGGAGTTTCAATTTCCCACTGTGTATGCATTGATTGTTTTTGTTACTGTACTTTTTGAATGTGTTGTTTGTTTTGTTTTACTCTTTTATTCTTGTATTTTTTTTGTTTTTCTTTTTATGTTAAATTGTAGTATTGTATAATATTTGGCCGGATCAACCAGCTACTATTAGAAAGAAATTTGCGAAGATGAAAATTAACTAAGTAATAAGCTTACAAACAAGTTTTTCTTCTGTGAGCTTTCTATTTTTGTTTATTTGTTTATTTTACTGGTTCATTTTCTTAAATCAAACACTATGTGTTGTACATTGTTAAGGGGGCAATATACTCTCATGAGTACATCTATCTGAATTTTGCTATAAAATTGTAATGTGGTAATGTGTGTGTATATGATGTTGCCCACTATTGCTCTGTAACAATGGCAATAATATTGTTAAATTTTTGTTCTTTTTTTTTTTTTTGGTAAATAAACTATTATTATTATTATTATTATTATTATTATTGTGTTTTTTTATCAATACCGCTCGACTGCCGATAGGGTAACGGAGAGAACAGGTAGCAAGGCAGTTTCAAAAGGTATCTAGAGAATGTTTGTAGTTTGTAGAGAGTGCTAATATATTTTTTGTTATATAGTGATAAGCTGGACTTATTATTTCTCACCCTTACAAACCACCAAACAAAACAGTAAATCCACACAGAAAAATTAGAATTTTGTCCACATAAATAATATACCGAGTGACAACAAAATCATTATACATAGAAGGCGCCACTTTATTGCCTTTGAGGTTTCAGAGAAAACCAAATCTGTAACCTCAAAAGCAATAAACCTAGCGTTGAAGTTTAAAAAGAATAAATTATGTTTCCCATAACTCCTATATTAATTAATAAATCCTAGTTTTTCCTATGTTTTTAAGTTCGCCAGTGTTTTATACGTAAATAATGTATTCTTGTTAGACTTTGCTAAAATGAGTAATTACCGAGATATTAATTAGGACTTACAATTAGTATGCATAAAAATAAGAATTTGTCTACTGGATGTCTTGAAACAAGTTATTACTTGACCTTCCCATTTTTTAGATCAATTTCAATTCAATTTCAAAAATTGTAATTAGGCATTTTTGATTACAAACAACTTCATTTTATAAACATTTGGTTTAAAATAAAAAATAATGATAATTCTCGAGAACGTAAATAATTATTTATTTTAAAATTCAAAACTTGGATTTACAGAATTGTAATTTGGATTATAAACAACTTTATTTTCTAAACCATTATTTTTAAATACAAAATAATGGTACTTATATATATTTTCTTCTAGCGGAGCAATTTTTGATGAAAATTGTGACTTTTTTTTTGAGAGTTATAACCAAATGAAACCAACATAGTTTTGTTTAGTATATTATTTTGCATCAGAAATGGTGATTTACCATATTTTTCATTAGGACCGACATTTTGTATTAAAAAAAATATGTATAATTCAGGAAACCTGTGGCTGAATACTAGTACATTTCCTTTATAAGTGCGATTGCCTTGGGTACTTGTATCTTGTGGAAAGCTGCATCTTATTTCTCGTTCAGACTTGGTGCAAAAGGCTTGGAGACGCTAGCCACCTCCGTAGAGTCAGTTCGGATTTCAAATATTTACCGAGATTATTTACCGATTTACTGATTCGATACCTACCGACACCGTTCTGACCCGCCGGCCGTTGGAAGCAAGCTCCAGGTACACATAGCTACGATCGCCTTTAAGAGCGATTGACTTGGGCGAAGTAGTATTGTGTGTATTTGCAACTTGTTTGGATGAAAATAACCTGTGGCTGAATGCTAGTACATTTCCTTTATAAGTGCGATTGCCTTGGGGACTTGTATCTTGCGGAAAGCTGCATCTTATTTCTCGTTCCGACTTGGTGCAAAAGGCTTGGAGACGCTAGCCACCTCCGTAGAGTCAGTTCGGATTTTAAATATTTACTGAGGTTTTCCTGTTACTAAATAATAGAACGTTTTGCTTGAGCTTCTTTTGGTTGTTATCGCTTGTTGCTTATTCACCGTCTAGCTTATTTTCCGCACCGATTATTGTATTTAATTGCTTGTCTAGTTACTGACCGTTTATTATTACCTGTTTAATAACAATTGCTACCGACTTTGTTTATTTACTTGTATATTAACTATTTGTTGCTAATATGTTTCCGCTTGTTTATTATTGCTGCATCTATGACTAAATATATATAGACTGCTAACAATATTTTTGGTGTTAACTGCTTTATTTACCGACCGATTTATTGAAAATAAATATTTTCGGAATTGGATATGTGTGACTTTTATTACCTGGCTTAAGAAACATTGACCCTCTGGACAGTGCATTCATGCACCTTCTTCACTGTAGTTACCCAGCCTTTACTCATAAACGAGTAGAGTCCGCGTGGACCATTCACCACACTAAACCCATGTTTGGTGGCGTCCGAAGGCAGAAACCCGAGAAATAAACCGGAAACCGATTGAAAGAGCGTCGCAAATGGCGCCCGAGCAGGGACCGTTTCTTAACCTAGGGTAATAATTGTTTTTTTTTTCAGCTTAGATCCAGGAGACCTGAGTAGGTCTGATATTTAAAGGTGTAAGTGGTAGTGTTGTAAGGTATTGTGTTTGATTCTTTTAGCCTTCTAGTCCCGTATTAAATTTTATTTATTGTTGTATTTAAACAATTTTTTTTACTTGACATTTACTCAAACTTGTGCTTGTGTGGTATCATTTGATAGGGATTCCGATACCGATTCCGACCGATTGCCGTTTTACCCTACCAAAGAACCCTGTTGTGTTTTGAGCACATGTCATTAAAATCCGAATTTCTAAATGTATAATTATTATTAGTGTTGGCTTAAGAATCTCACATTGTACTACAGCCGAATTTGAGTTTTTTTATATAGAAATTCCTGAGTAGTTAACCGCAGTTTTTGTAGATTTTTATGTATAGTTTTTTTATAGTAGCACATTTTTTTTTCTGAGATAAAAGCCGGTATTTGGCTTGAAGTGTACAAGAATAGTTTGCTTTGACAGTATTCAGTAGTCAGTATTTTATTTAGTAATATTCAGAAATATTTTTAGTGTTTGAAAAATTGCTGGTTTTAGATTGAACTGAGTTTCCCTAAACTATCTGTTGAAGGGTGCCTTTGCTGAAAGTTTGCTTACCGACCGACCGCTTCCGTATAGGAACAAAGGGTGAAGGTACCGACCTGACCGATTCCAACCTAGTACCCTTTGGGCCTTTAAAAAAGCAAATTTTAGTAAAGGTGAACTTGTCATAGACTGGTGACAGGGAAGTCAAGTGGCATTTGTCACTGCCGTTTTCGTTAAATTTTATTTAGGGTTGAACTAAGTCAACATATACCTAGTAAAGCAGACTAGTCCTTGTATAGTAGCACTTAATAAAAAAAAAAATTTCCGTTTAAATTTCCGTTAGTAGATTAGGCAAATTAAATATTGTTTTTTTTGAAAAACAGAAATATTTTTGGTAGAGTACAATAGTTTGAAAACTGTAAGTTATAACTAGACAGAGTACCGAATCTGTTAACACAAGTTTTTTGGATTATAAGTAAAGTATTCATTAAGTATAAGTAAACAGTGAAGTACTTAGTTACTTGATAGACAAATAAATTAAATTTTATTTTGAAGTTTGTCTGGGACCGAGTAGTTAAATCCGGGATTATTTATTATTTATAAATAAAAATTCTTCAATACGATTTCTAGTGGTTTGAGTTAGATTCTTCCAAATACCGAAAAAAAAAATATATACCGATTAATACCGACAGCACCACCGGCTGTAGTACCGATTTATATACCGCTGAATCGCACAGACCACTAGGATGTCGTCCGATTCAAAAACTAAAGAAGTGCCGCCCCCAGACATGCTTCATGAAAGCGAGGATTCCGACGAGAATCCCCAGACCGCCAAAGTAAGCTGGATTTATACTTTGAAGAAATCCGAACTTGTAAATGAGTTAGAAAAATTTCAGTTAAGTAGCAAAGGCACAATGCCAATACTACGTAAACGTTTGGTCACTTTCTTTAAAGAAGGACCACCGAAACACCAACAAACTTGTGTAACAGATGCAGGGCCGTCTACCGCTACCATAGCTGACAATGCACCGCCCCCAGTTTCCGTTCATGAGTCTAATGACTCCGGGGATGAGGTTTCACATCCTCTTGTAAGAGATTGGGTTAAAACTTTAAGTAGGGAAGAACTTGTAACTAAGCTAACCAAGTTCAACCGAGATACTCAGGGAGAGACGTCTGCCTTAAAGCAAAGACTAGCCGCTGTCCTCTGTGAATCAAGTCCAAGGGCACATTCACCGCCGCCGTCACCGATTTTAACTCCGTTGCCCTCCGCACCTCGTCCAATACCGTTTCAACCGAATCACGAATCTACCTATAGGACTGCATCGTATCGCCTTGGCAACGATGTATGTACTAGAGTTAGAAAGTGGGGACTTAAATTTAATGGTAAAACCGACGCCGTAGAGTTCTTGGAAAAACTGTGTGATTTCCAGGAAAATAGCGGTCTATCCACCATTGAATTATTACCGGCCTTGTATGAAATTTTTCAAGGAAACGCCCTAGCCTGGTACCGCAATAACCGAGCATCTTGGACTAGTTGGCAGGATTTCCTAACCGATTTCAAACACTTCTATTTGCCAGCCGAATATCAAACATTTTTAGAGGAACAGATACATAACCGCCGCCAGACACCTGGTGAACCTGGCCGCGACTACGTAGTCGCCATGCAAACGTTAATTCGAAGGCATGGTGAATTCTCGCAAGAAAGAACCTTGCGCCGTCTCTATGGAAACCTATTACCCGATTATCGACAATACATACGGCGGAGCGAGGTGCAAAGTATCCGGGACCTGGTGATCCGTATCGAAGAGTTTGAAACTCTTCAAAAAGAACTTCACCCACGTGGTGGTAGTCCGTCAACTAACCAGAGTCCGGTGTTACCTGTTACCGAACACCGCTCCCCGCCGCCTGTTCAAAGGGTTCCTTTGAACAACCGTCCCCGCCGTACCGTACCGATTACGACACCTGAAGAAGCCCCCCGAAGTAGTATACCTAATCGTACTTATGCAGAAGCCGCTCAGAGTAGTTACACCGTCCGTCCTGAATCTGGAAACATGCCCAGAGAGGCGCACGCACGCCCTCCTGCGCAGCAGACAAGGCAACCGGCTACCCCTTCGCATAGACCCGTCTGCTGGAGGTGTGGACAATCCGGACATTTCCGAACCGAATGCCGAGCACCTCCGAGACTATTTTGTTCACACTGTGGACGAAATGGAATTATGAGCCGAGACTGTAATTGTCGCAATCCGGAAAACTAAACCGGAACTGCCCTGATACGAGGCCAGCGCGGTTCCGGAGTATTCCAGCCTCGCATAATTCGACCGTTACCGAACTAGACAACCGACCGCACGTTACCGTCAAAATAAGAGACAGGATGTTCTCTGCACTTGTCGATACAGGCGCCGTTCGTTCCTATGTTGGTGCAAAAGTCGCTGAGTATTGTAGAGAACTAGAAATCCCGTTTCAAGAAGTTTTGACACCTGCTGCGAAACTGGCAAATGGACTGACAGTACTCATACAGGGTGGTTACTGTATAGAATTTTCAATAAGTGACACTCACTTTTCGGAAATAGTTTCATACCTGCCAGATCTGACATCCGATATTGTCTTGGGTATGGACATCCTTGGTAAAAAGAAGTTTACCTTGGACTTGTTAACCAACACACTATATCTAAATGATGAAGTAGTCTTTAGACAACACCCGATACCGTCATGTAGTCCTATTGGCGGACTATCTTTACAATTAACAGACACCGAGGAAACTGGTTTACAGCAATTCCTGGATCAGGAGTTACCTAGTTTCACAGATATAAGAGGAGCTACTGGGCTAATACAGCACCACATCCGCCTCTCATATCCCGAACCGATCAAACAAAGATACCGACCCCAGAACCCTAGAATGCAAGCCGTTATTGACCAGGAGGTGGACCAGATGTTAAAAGATGGGGTAATAGAACCCTCTTCCAGTCCATGGAGTTCACCTGTGGTAATCGTCCGTAAGAAAGATGGCAAACCGAGATTCTGCATAGACTTCCGAAAGGTGAATGAGGTAACCGAGAAAGATGCATACCCGTTACCATATATTAATGCCATTCTTGACAAGCTACGCCGTGCCCGGTACATATCAAGTATAGACCTGAAGCAAGGATATTGGCAGATACCGCTATCACCTGAAAGTAAACCTATAACTGCTTTCACAGTTCCTGGCCGAGGTCTGTTTCACTTTAATGTGATGCCGTTTGGTTTGCACTCAGCACCGGCTACTTTTCAACGTCTACTTGACCGTATCATAGGTCCAGAGTTGGAACCGTACGCTTTTGCCTACCTGGATGACATTATTGTTCTTGGCGAAACATTTGAGGAACATTTAAAATACCTCAAAGAAGTTTTCCGCCGGCTACGAATGGCTAATCTACAGTTAAATGCTGATAAGTGTCAGTTCTGTAGAAAATCCCTAAAGTACTTAGGACATTTGGTCACCGCCGAGGGTATCTCTACCGACCCCGATAAAGTGACAGCCATTCAACATTTCCCAACACCTAGAAATGTTAGAGAGGTACGCCGTTTCTTAGGCACTGCATCTTGGTACCGTCGTTTTGTGCCTTCCTTTTCTGAGATTGTCGCACCATTAACCAGGCTGCTTAAGAAAAATTACCGCTGGCGTTGGACCGAGGAACAAGAAAAGGCATTTGCTGCCTTAAAGAAATGTCTCATCGAAGCTCCGGTATTAACCTGTCCGGACTTTGAAAAGCCGTTTGTCTTGCAGACTGATGCCTCCAATGTAGGTTTGGGTGTGGCATTGACACAAGATATTGATGGAGCCGAACATGTGATAGCTTATGCTAGCCACACGCTTTCTCCCTCAGAAAAAAACTTTGCAGCCGTGGAAAAAGAATGTTTAGCCATTGTATGGGGAATAGAAAAAATGAGACCGTACCTGGAGGGATACCGTTTTACCGTTATTACCGATCATCAATCTCTCCGTTGGTTACACTCTATAAAAAATCCCGCCGGCCGTTTAGCCCGATGGAGCATATTTTTGCAACAATATGACTTCGAAATAAAGTACCGTAGAGGAGCATTGAACCGTGTGGCTGATGCTTTATCTCGACAGCCGTTACCGGGCCCTTCCGCTGAGGACGATACGCAAGAACTATGTGCTTTGGACGAAGCACCAGCATGTTCTTGGTATCAGCGCAAGAAGAGAGAAGTAGAAGCAAAGCCCGAAGCATTCCCGGATTACTGTATCCGAAATGACCGCCTCTACCGTCACTTCTGGGACTCAAATGATCTAACCGAACCCGACATGAGCGATCCATGGAAGTTGTGTGTTCCAACACCGATGCGACCTGCCGTCTTGGCGGAGAACCATGATGCTACTACTGCAGGACATATGGGTATCTCTAAGACAATAGCTCGGATATCGCACCGATATTATTGGCCAGGCATGTTTCGAGATATTGCAAATTATGTAAGGAAATGCCTGCAATGCCAACAGTATAAACCGGCACAACAGCAAACTGCTGGTAAAATGCAACCCTCCGTTAACCGTCACCCTTGGCATACCGTTAGTACCGACCTAGTAGGACCACTTCCGAGATCCCGTAAAGGAAATCGCTTCCTGGTAGTTTTTCAGGATCGATTTACAAAGTGGGTACAATTCCGTCCTCTCCGCAGTGCAACAGCCCGAAATGTCACCCAAGCTCTGTACGAAGAGATCATATGTCGCTTTGGTTGTCCCAGAGAAATCATAAGTGACAATGGTACACAATATGACAGCCGTTTGTTCCGGACACTCTTACAGAACTTTGGGATACAACACCGGTTTACACCGCCTTATACTCCCCAAGCTAACTCTGTGGAGAGAGCTAACCGCACAATTAAAACAATGATAGCCCAATATTGTAACCAGGATCACCGTCTGTGGGATGACCACCTACCGGATTTTCAGTTCGCTATCAACACTGCTCGACAGGAGTCCACCGGATTTTCTCCAGCCTTCCTGAACTTTGGAAGAGAACTGGAGGTACCCGCCGCCATTTACCGAGATGACAATGAAACAGCAGATGATGCTGTACCGGACGAGACACCGACCCCTAACACCGATCATACCGACCGCCTCGCTAAGTTGCGGGAAATTTTTGACTTGGTTTTCATTTTTTTTTTACCGAAGTAAGGGGAGGGTGTAACGAAGTTACCTTTTTTATAGTTTGGATTTATTATTTTGAGTATAGAATTTAATATGGGTATAAGTGTCCGCCGAAATATATATTATTGGAAGTGAGCTCCGTAGCGCTGTACAAAGCGTGCCGACTTTTCACCCGGAAGATCCGAGGTCGATCTCCAGACCGGGTCAGGTTTTTTTATATTATCCGCGTTGTTTATAACATTCAACTATTGTAGTAGTTAATTGTTATAATAATATAAAGTAGAAAATTCACTTACAAGTATTCCGTCAATTACATTTTTATTAATATTATAAGATTGTTTATTTTACCGAGTTTATATCCCCTTACTTCAATGTTTTAGTTAATTTCAGGTCTCTACATTATTTTGCAGAGCTTAGAATAATTTGTATTTTCCAAAATTGTTTAAATAAGCTGATATTATTTATTTATTATTATTTGCTATTGTAAAATAGATATAACATATTTAGGATGTGTTATAATGTGAATTTATTTATTTCTGGGAGTTTTAAAACCGTTCTTTTTGGTAATGCTATTTAAAATAAATGTAGAAGTCCGTGAGCTTAACAAAATGCTATTTTGTAATTTGTTTATATTATTGAACGCTGTGACTAGGCCAGCAATAATATATTGACAATATTAGTACCGTGTACCACTAAACTGACCGATTTTGAATCAAAAATTAAAATATCCGCGCAACCAATGCGCGATGATTCTCCCACATGATTTACAGTCACGTGGTGTCTCCGATTTACTATTTAAGGCATTGTAACTGCCTAGAAAGGCCTCTCTCTTTTGACCGTCCGATCTTCTTTAAGATATAGTTTCCGCCAGCACCAAGCAACAGCACGGCACCAGCAATCACCAGTAGGAGTAAGTAACCATTCGATTCCGACCGTCATCGTTCTGACTCGCCGGCCGTTGGAAGCAAGCTCCAGGTACACATAGCTACGGTCGCCTTTAAGAGCGATTGACTTGGGCGAAGTAGTATTGTGTGTATTTGCAACTTGTTTGGATGAAAATAACCTGTGGCTGAATACTAGTACATTTCCTTTATAAGTGCGATTGCCTTGGGTACTTGTATCTTGTGGAAAGCTGCATCTTATTTCTCGTTCAGACTTGGTGCAAAAGGCTTGGAGACGCTAGCCACCTCCGTAGAGTCAGTTCGGATTTCAAATATTTACCGAGATTATTTACCGATTTACCGATTCGATACCTACCGACACCGTTCTGACCCGCCGGCCGTTGGAAGCAAGCTCCAGGTACACATAGCTACGATCGCCTTTAAGAGCGATTGACTTGGGCGAAGTAGTATTGTGTGTATTTGCAACTTGTTTGGATGAAAATAACCTGTGGCTGAATGCTAGTACATTTCCTTTATAAGTGCGATTGCCTTGGGGACTTGTATCTTGCGGAAAGCTGCATCTTATTTCTCGTTCCGACTTGATGCAAAAGGCTTGGAGACGCTAGCCACCTCCGTAGAGTCAGTTCGGATTTTAAATATTTACTGAGGTTTTCCTGTTACTAAATAATAGAACGTTTTGCTTGAGCTTCTTTTGGTTGTTGTTGCTTGTTGCTTATTCACCGTCTAGCTTATTTTGCGCACCGATTATTGTATTTAATTGCTTGCCTAGTTACTGACCGTTTATTATTACCTGTTTAATAACAATTGCTACCGACTTTGTTTATTTACTTGTATATTAACTATTTGTTGCTAATATGTTTCCGCTTGTTTATTATTGCTGCATCTATGACTAAATATATATAGACTGCTAACAATATTTTTGGTGTTAACTGCTTTATTTACCGACCGATTTATTGAAAATAAATATTTTCGGAATTGGATATGTGTGACTTTTATTACCTGGCTTAAGAAACATTGACCCTCTGGACAGTGCATTCATGCACCTTCTTCACTGTAGTTACCCAGCCTTTACTCATAAACGAGTAGAGTCCGCGTGGACCATTCACCACACTAAACCCATGTGGCGCATTTGGTGGCGCCCGAAGGCAGAAACCCGAGAAATAAACCGGAAACCGATTGAAAGAGCGTCGCAGTACATACTAATAACATAGTGACAGTGACACAACGAAACATTCCTTTTAATCCCAAAATTATATACTTATCCAACAACATAGGTACCTGTCCGCATAGATATCATTTTTTCGTTTTTGTTTTCTTTTCCCTACACATTAAGCACATATATTTTGAATATCAAACATTCGCATTAAGAAATTTTGCTGAAGAGCTAGGTTTAATATATTCTTTACTAACAATTATTTTTGTGTTTTGGATACTTGTATATTTTTTTCTACAAGATGTATGGAAAACGATTTTTATTTTTCCTTACAAAATCGCTTCTTTATGCTGTAATATTCTTTTACCGTATTTATCTAGTTTTTTTCAGCCGCTGCCATAAGTGTTAACCTTGTTTTCTAGGTCTGTAAACAGAATTATTACTGTCGGGCCTTGTAAAACTATTTCCAAAGATTAAACACTCCATGTCACATTTTATATTTATTTTATTATACTTATATCGAATTACAAAAAAACTATAATTTATTGCTTTAAAATAAAAATTGACAATACGACTTTACGAATTATTAGTACAAAAATTCGCACACAGAAGGGTATTACTACATTTAAAATTTTATCTCTGTATGAAATATTTTCTTGTTGCTAGCGATAACATTTTTTATTTTGATTGCTCTAAAATCGTGTCGCATCTACTGCTTCTTATTTTGTATAAAGGGCGGCTGGGTGACAAACCGCGTGCCGCTTAGATTTAAAAATGATTTATTTTGAAATCAGGGTCTACAACCTTTTTTTGTTCAACTTTTTTAACGTCTTACGTTAATTTTACTCTTTGCATGTACATAAAAATTTCTTAAAATAAAAAAGTTTCTCGCTTAGTCAAAATTAGGCTGCCTAACAGGTGATTTGTTATATTAATATCCTTTTTAATCTAATCTATTTTTGGAGACGTGTATTACATCATAATGATCGCTTACGTTTCTGCTTTAAAATTAAAAAAAAATCATGTCGCTACGTCAATTGGTTGACGATATATTAAGTGATATATGTAAAAAAACACAGTGAAAGCAAATGCATCAGTTAGGTCTATTTTTGTTAATAAAAAGATCGCCCAAAAAAAAAACTCGTAATTAACCATTCCGTATAGCCACGACGAAAAGTATAGAATAATACTATTTGTCTGATTTGGTTATACTCAAGCGACTGTTCGCAAGTTTATTGCTCCACATAGAAAATGTAGCATAGGTACTCACTCCACTATTAATTTTTTAAATTTGTTTTGCCATGCACGTAAGTGGCAACACAGCGTTGTCTCAGTTTACTTCGTCCATATGACGTTCAATGTCAGCACGCGCCCTACAGTAAATTGCTTTAGCTTAGCGCGAGTTGTATGAAAATTCAATAGGGCGCAGCACTTCCTGAGCTAGACGTTTTGAAACTTGCCAATTTTGTGCGGTTACGTGCAAGTAGGCTTCGTTGACCGTCTTATTCTTTCTATAGTCACTGATAACAGTTATGCTTAGAATATGTAATGACATGTATTTTTAATATTACAGATCTACCCAAGAAAAACAGCCAAGTGCTATGGTAGATTTGCTAGATATTAGTTTAGCAGATCCTCCTGCAGCGGATCCCTGGAGAATGTCGCGGCCTCAGGTAAGTTTTTAATTTGTAAAATTATTGTTTATTGAATTGATTTCCCAATCATATAATATATTTATTAGATAAATGATAATTCTGAAATACAGTAAAAGATGCAATATCTTCAATTTTATTTGAAGATTCTATTCAAATTTTGCGATATGAATAATGTCTTCTGCACCACATCTGGATTACATAGGTGAGCAAAGCTCGCTTACCTAAATGTTAAATGTTGAAGCGTTTATAAATTTTATAAATATGATAATTATTTTGTTAGCTGAAACGTCTTCCAAATATG
Source organism: Pogonocherus hispidulus (assembly GCA_963924545.1). Classification (NCBI taxonomy): domain Eukaryota; kingdom Metazoa; phylum Arthropoda; class Insecta; order Coleoptera; family Cerambycidae; genus Pogonocherus; species Pogonocherus hispidulus. Next base: position 29,076,502 of record OZ004698.1, on the reverse strand, counting down.
CTGAGTATTCATAAAATCAAATAATTTTTTTACTTGCTTTACCCAGTTGTATTTAGCTTTGTAGTTAATTAATTCAAGTTGCCTTTGAAAGCAAATTTTAGGATAATAATAATTATTATTATTATTAAACTAAAGAGAAGAGCAGAGGTCGAAACCTATTATGCTCCTAAAAATAAAAATAAATAATGAAAGTCATCCATTTGTAGTATTTTTACCAACCAAGTTAAAGTCCATTTAAATACGTGGTATAAAATATGAACCCTGTCGGTTTCTATTCTAAGCACATAATTTGAAGTAGATTAGTACTAGAATTAGTAGATGCCTTTTCAGGTGATTTGGTTGTACTTGTTCTAAAATGTCAATAAAGTGCAAACCCCACACTGGAATGCAGTTGCTTGCAGTGCTAAGAATTAATGCCTCAAGAAGACTAATTCTAGTTGACCAAGAGCTAATTCTGTATTTAGCCATAATGAGCCTCTATAGTGAATTTAAAAAAGAAATAGTATTGGATAGGGAATATTGGAAGATTCCTTGTAAATATTTTCTTTTAAGAGCAGAATTACAAGAGCTAAAGTCGTAACACTTCTTAGATGGCGCTTGGATGTCCTTTTCTTAATTTCTTGTCTAAATTTGAGAGCGCAATTTTCAGACAAGAATCTACTCGTGTCGATAACTCTCTATCGATAATATGTAGCTATTCGCTGCCAGATGGTAGCGGCGAATTCGCATTAAACAAATATATCATAGATGTCCTCATACATGGCAATAAGAAGTTTAAAAAAACGTCATAAAATTTGCACAAAAAACGGAGACCGGGTTTTTATGAAATCTCGTTTCTTGTTATTTTATTTCATTTCATTCACGATTTTGACGTGTCCTGTGTCGTTTGACATCGTATTATTTTAGTGTGTGTACCTACTGATTATTTTTTTATTAGTTATTAGTGACCTTTGTGTTATGTACTAACTAGGTATATTGTTTATTATTTATTTGCAACTTTTGTGTGTTTATTTCGCAATGCCGAAAAGTTTAGGAAAAATGAGAAAAAGGTCAAAACGTGCTAAATTCACTTAAATTAATTTGGAAAGAGAGACACCAAAATTAGTAAGTAGTAGTCAAATCGGTAATCATAAAGGCATGAATTTACTCTTTTTAGTATAGGACCTCTACGGAATTTAGAGAAATAGAAATTGATGATCCCGAGAATATTAGGGACAGTATTACACCAAGAATGACTAATGAAAAAATATTTTTTATTCGAAACTAGTAAGTATATATACTTAGGTAGCCTATATACTGAAGAAAAATATGGGTAAAGTTTTTTGTGCCGTCGAAACTAGTTTTTAGTAAACCTAAAATTTGATTTTTAGTTCAACAGTCTACCATTGGCACTGCTATCGTTTTCAATCGCACAACTGACAATTCTTTGCTACCTCCGCCTGTATATGAAATTTCTTGCATTATATAAGGCATGTTCTTACATCCAGATAATGGCAACGTCGCGTGAAAATGCCTGTTCATTCAAATATTCATTCTTTTTCACTTTAGTTATGAATTTTGAGTTTATTATAATTTGGATACATAAATACAGGGTGTTTCTTGGTATTCGTCATCTAAGTATTGGCGAACAACCAAACTAAAGTGGGCCGGAGCTCCATCATGCATAAAGTACATGTTTTGTCTTGCTTGAAGCGATACATCTTCCAGCAGTTCCGGCAGTACTTCTAGAAATTGTCGATAATCTGCACCGCTTAATCTGTTCGATAAAAAATGTGGGCCTATCAAATGATCACCGACGATGCCAGCCCAAACATTCATGGAAAATTGTTGCTGATGATGGCCTTCTGCAATTTCACGTGGATTTTCTTCAGCCCATATGTGGTTATTGTGAAAATTGAAAATACCATCTCTTGAGAAAGATGCTTCATTGTAAACAGAACTTCGGCTCCAAACTGAGGATGTTGAACTATTTTGTCTTGCATCCATCTACAAAAAGCCAATCTTGGCGGAAAATCCCTTGGCAATAAGGCTTGTACTCTTTGGATATGGTAGGGATACAAAACTTGTCTTTTCAAAATTCTCCACACCGTCGAGTGAGGATTTCATTGAAGACAGCCTCTTCTTTGGGAATTGCAACTTCCATAGGCCGCCCATTATTAGCGGTTTTCTTTTTAAAACTTCCATTTTCCCATAGTTGTTGGTGAATGCGTTGAAACAAGTTATGGTGTGGTACTTGGCGATCAGGATGTCTTTCTTGATACAACCGTCTTGCTTCTGCCGAATTACCGCTCGCCATTCCGTAAAGGTAATGCATTTCACACATTTCAGCGTTTGTGTAATTCATTTTTAATTTTGTAATACAAATTTACCTTTTGCAGGTACAATCTAATTGTTATTTTGACAGGAGGTAACTTTTGTTTTGAAATTTAAAGCCTACTTGATAAAAAAAAACACAAATGCTGAAATGTGTGAATGCGTTACCTTTACGGTTTGAGGAATTTTGAAAAGATAACTTTTGTATCATTTTTTAGTTTTTTTTTAATTTTGCAATTATGAAGTTAACGTTTGGTTTTGTTACTTGTTCTAACGTTTAAATAAATTTTGTTTAATTAGTAAGAAAAAAATTTACCATGTTTTTCAACATAAAAGTTGATTTTTCTCGAAAACGATCGACTTTAGAGCTTATGACCAAGAGTACCTTTTTTGTGTAGAAAACATTGGCGGTTCAAAACCGCCAATGCGCACAACATAAATCTACCTCACTCAACGGTGTGGAGAATTTTGAAAAGACAACTTTTGTATCCCTACCATATCCAAAGAGTACAAGCCTTATTGCCAAGGGATTTTCCGCCAAGATTGGCTTTTTGTAGATGGATGCAAGACAAAATAGTTCAAAATCCTCAGTTTGGAGCCGAAGTTCTGTTTACGATGAAGCATTTTTCTCGAGAGATGGCATTTTCAATTTTCACAATAACCACATATGGGCTGAAGAAAATCCACGTGAAATTGCAGAAGGCCATCATCAGCAACAATGTTCCATGAATGTTTGGGCTGGCATCGTCGATGATCATTTGATAGACCCACATTTTTTACCGAACAGATTAAAAGGTGCAGATTATCGATAATTTCTAGAAGTACTGCCGGAACTGCTGGAAGATGTACTGCTTCAAGCAAGACAAAACATGTACTTTATGCATGATGGAGCTCTGGTCCACTTTAGTTTGGTTGTTCGCCAATACTTAGACGACGAATACCAAGACCGTTGGATCAGTCGAGGAGGTCCACACACTTGGCCCCCGCGATCTCCCGAACTTAAATGTTTAGATTTTTTCATTGGGGGCCATCTCAAAACCCTAGTCTACGCTACTCCAGTTTAAAATGTTGACCAATTAAGAGAGCGTTGTGCAGCGAGTGTGGATCTTGCGACATAATTCTGAACACTCCGGGAATTTTCCTGCGTGTTAGACAGTCAATGCGTCGAAAAATTGCTACGTGCATTGAAGCTAACAATGGACATTTCCAACATTTAATTTAACTGTTTATGATTTGTTATTGTTTTTTTTTAATTTTGCAATTATGAAGTTAACGTTTGGTTTTGTTACTTGTTCTAACGTTTAAATAAATTTTGTTTAATTAGTAGGAAAAAGAATTTATTTCAAAAAATTTACCATGTTTTTCAACATAAAAGTTGATTTTTCTCGAAAACGATCGACATTAGAGCTTATGACCAGAGTACCTTTTTTGTGTAGAAAACATTGGCGGTTCAAATGGGCGTCTCAAAATCGTACTTTTTCCAGTAGCGTAGAAGTTGGGGAGAAAAACACCCACTACCCCTTCAAAATATTCACCAATTATAATTTAAAAAAAAAAAAAAATTTCGCACATAACAGTTTATTATGAGTAGAAAATCAAAAGCTGTTTTCTGTACGATATACGGTTCCGCAGATATTCGCAAAAAACAAAATTTTTTTTTCAATTTCAACACCCTGTATCTCTAAAATGGTGCATTTTAGAGGGTAAGTTAATAGAAACTTTTTTTCATATTTTTGGACGAGCTATAACATCCTGAAGTCCTGCGCATTTATTATGAAACACCCTGTATAATAACCATAATTTAAAACATAATTTACTACTATTACCTGAATCAATTTTGATAAACATATAGGTATTTACGTTTATGTAGCTATATTAAAAATTAAATGTGTTTAATATATGTTTAATGTGTAAAATATTTTTAGATTTTTTTCCGATTTTCACTAAACTGCTAAATACAAGCGCCTTTTAAAAATTCGATAATACGAAAATGGTTACAGATAACAAGCCAAACTTTTTTTAAAAATATCTAAGCTACATTTCATTTGCTGAATATACAGGGTTATTCAGAACCTATCCATAATAAAATTTGGGAATGTTCAACATACATGTAGAAATGTGGTAGTGCAAAAAAAATTTTTTTGGCGGGGTCTGAAAACTATTTAAAAATTTATCATTGCACGCCGCTGGATACTGGTCCACTGTAATGGAGTGACCTTGGCACTGACAATGCAAACTAGCTAGCATGAAAGAAACCGGCGCACCCGGCGCAAAAAAGATTTACAGCGTTTTTACTTTAAAATAAACTTAAAGGCGTTCCAGGTACAAAAAACTTGTTTACTGTTTTTTGTCGGAATGTGGTATATCCGATGTCGTTGAAGTACAGTTGCCCAGCTACGTAGTCCTTTATAATGGTATAACTTTAAACATTGTTTATGGGAAATCCTAAGCCTTTTATTATAAATTTTTTTGGTGATATCGATTTCTTATTTAAGGATGCACATATCCTCAAAGTTTTAGAGATGAGTTCTGAATAACCCTGTTATTCAGAACTATACAAATTTTGAATATTTCACATAGCTAACCGTATTTCGAAGTTTTTGTTATCTGTGTTCTCTTTTTGTTTCTGTAATCTGTTGTGTCATGCATAATCTGAGAAGTTTTAACTTTTCGTCATTTTTTAATACATAGATGTACTACCAAAAATATTCATTCATTCATCAGTGATGTATTATTCACTGATGACCACTTATATCACATAAAATACTTAAAAAAAATTACGTTCATAAAACTTCAAAACAAATATGTTGTGTCGTGTATTTTCGATATATGTATACTCGGTCCGTCAAAAACTGTAACGAACCAATGACATGAAGTCGGATTTGTTTATTTCATTTCGTGGACATTTTTCTTTCTCTGTTATTTACCTTTTTCATGGTTAATATGAGACATAGATAGATATTTTAAAATAATTGAATCAAAGCATAGCAACGACCAGGATGCCACGACAGTCATCTATCCGCATCGAGCTGAACTACACTGTCTGTCTCTGTTTGCATCGAGCTGAACTACACATTTGTAATTAAATCACTAATAATTTAGGCGGTAAATTATTTTCATTATTTCTTGAAATACAGGGTGTGTCATTAGTGGGTAATTGATCGATTACTCACAAACGGTACATTACATCAAAAAACTTTTTTTATGAAAGTTTTTTGGCACTAAAAGTGCATATTGTAAAAATATTTTCAATTACACAGGGTGTTCCAAAAAGTCGGAACAAGGTGCAAGTTGGTTATTTCAAATGCAACACCCTATATATTATGATATTTTTGAAATCTAGGGATCACTAGGAACATATTTGTATTAAGGTTCTCTATAGCTACCTCTTTTCGTTTTCGAGATATTTAAAAGTTAATGGAAAAAAACCTCGTAACACTGCATTGGAAAATAAATAAAATTTCCTCTATGACACAATGTGAAAAGGAAAAAAATGTAGTGTCAGTTAGCACAAGGGACACTTTAAATATTGCACTTGAAATTATTTGGCCATTTTATACAGGGTGATTTTTATTGTGATTTATATTTCACTATGTTAAATTGCCTAAATCTCATTTTTTTTTAATGGAACACCCTGAATTTTTTTATGGCATTAGATGTAGAATTTAATTACTTTTCAAATGGTATTGGGATGTCCTATACGAAAAGTTGACCGGTTTCGAGATATCCACGATTTTTTGAAAATTTAGCTTCTATTACTGATAATTACAAATTATAGTCAAGTAAGTTATGAAAACAATTTATTTTGTTGTTGAAGTTATTTAACTGTCAAATAAATATTCGATTTTGTGTAATCTGTACATTTTATATGCAAGATGCACTATTCCAAAATGCTCTCAAAAGCACCACGAATTCCGTTCATCATGTTTTCTCGTGTAGTTGATAGTGTGCGGTAAACTAAATATTTTGTATATCCCCATAAAAAAATCTAATTTTTTAAGATTTTGGTACCGAGGAGACCATGAGATAGGTCCACCCTTCCTATCCACCTATTAGTGTAGGTACTCCCTATTTAAAAATCTCCTTACTGAACCGCTGTAATGTGCAGGGCAACCGTCATGCTGCAACCGCATCCCTGCTAAAATGTTTAGAGGAATATCTTCAAGATACCTAATTTAAAAGTTGATTTTCCAAAAAATGCAAATAAATTTCTCTATTGACAGTATTTAGGATGGTAGACATGCAGCATAGGTGGACATTAAATGTATGGGGGGGATTCTAGGCGACAAGGTGATTGGACCATATTTTTTTGAAGCGACTGTCAATGGAGAAATTTATTTGCATTTTTTGGAAAATTGACTTTTAGATTATCTTGAAGATATTCAACATTTTAGCAGGGATGCGGTTGCAGCATGATTGTTGCCCTGCACATTACATCGGTTCAGTAAGGAGATTTTTAAATAGGGAGTACCTACACTAATAGATGGATAGGAAGGGTGGACCTATCTCATGGTTTCCTCGGTACCCGGATCTTACAAAATTAGATTTTTTTTATGGGGATATACAAAATATTTAGTTTGCCGCACACCATCAACTACACGAGAAAACATGATGAACGGAATTCGTGGTGCTTTTGAGAGCATTTTGGAATAGTGCATCTTGCATATAAAATGTACAGATTACACAAAATCGAATATTTATTTGACAGGTAAATAACTTCCACAACAAAATAAATTGTTTTCATAACTTATTGACTATGATTTGTAATTATTAGTAATAGAAGCTAAATTTCCAAAAAGTCGTGAATATCTCGAAACCGGTCAACTTTTCGTATAGGACATCCTAATACCATTTGAAAGTTAATTAAATTCTACATCTAATGCCATAAAAAAATTCAGGGTGTTCCATTTAAAAAAAATGATATTTAGACAATTTAACATTGTGAAATATAAATTACTATAAAAATCACCCTGTATAAAATGGTCAAATAATTTCAAGTGCAATATTTAAAGTGTCCCTTGTGCTAACTGACACTACATTTTTTTCCTTTTCACTTTGTGTCAGAGAGGAAATTTTATTTATTTTCCAATGCAGTGTTACGAGGTTTTTTTCCATTAACTCTTAAATATCTCGAAAACGAAAAGAGATAGCTATAGGGAACCTTAATACAAATATGAACCTAGTGATCCCTAGATTTCAAAAAATATAATAATATATAGGGTGTTGCATTTGAAATAACCAACTTGCACCTTGTTCCGACTTTTTGGAACACCCTGTGTAATTGAAAATATTTTTACAATATGCTCTTTTAGTGCCAAGAAACTTTAATAGAAAAAGTTTTTTGATATAATATACTGCTTGTGAGCAATCGAACAATTACCCACTAATGACACACCCTGTATAACAGGTGTACAAATAGAGAGAAATGCACTAGGCTTCTATTTTATGTGAATAAATTGTTTTATCTGCGTTCTCATTAAAAATAAAAATAAGATTTCTAAAAAATACGAAACACTTTTATTAATGTATTTACATTTATTTTACAGGAAACATCACCATGGCAAGCACCTTTAGTGTCACCTCCTGAATCCGCTCATCTTGTAGATCCTTGGACTCCTGCAACTACAGGTCAACAATCTGAAGTTTGGACTTCAACTACAACTAACTTTAATACTTCACCAATACCTCCATCACACAGTACCTCTGCAAAACATGACCCATGGTCTCCAGCTAGTCAAAGTTCCTCAACAGATTTGGATGAATTTGATGTCATAACGAACAGAAATAAGTCAACATCCCCAAAAACTAATGGTACTAACAGTAGTGACCCATTTGAACTGAATTTGCTAGGTGATGCCTTGTGTTCAAGTGAGCCGGAATCTACAAGTACATCAAAAAAGACTCCCCATAGTTTTTTAGGAGAGAATTCATCACTCGTTAATTTGGATAATTTAGTGACAAGTAAGTTAAACTTGTTTACATCAACATTACTTTTTTATTTACTAAGTAGCTATAAGTGAAATGATGTCCCTTACATCTAATTTTGATTTCAATCATTCCCACTTTAATGCGGGTTCAGTGATTCTACCTGTATGCCAGGAAAAAACTAATACTTACTTTATATAAAAAACCTTTTGCTAGATGTTTATGTACATCTAAGTATATAAATAAAATGAACATATATATTTTTATTAAAAACTTAAGACAATATTGATAAACAAAACAAAAAAAAAACAATACCTATCAAAAACCAGTTTTCACATAAAAAGTGGAATTTTAATGAAGACAGAACCGAATCCACAAATTTTTTATTATTGCACCACTGGCCATAAATGGGGTAAAGAACCCTATACATACCAGCTGCACTGAACTAGTTTCAACAGATGGTGATGTCATTTTTGTAACTAATCTTTGAAATGCCTCAAAGAAGTAGTGTAAATGAAACATGTAGGTAATTTGATTAAAAATAAATAATCTTATCAAATTGTAACAGGCTGCCCGTTGTACTATACAGTATAGTCTAAATTTTACTGCTAAATCAATTTATCTGTCGCTGGGTTCGAGATATGCTTTAATTTACATATAAAAAGGTTCTTCACTTACCGTGGGATATCTTATCCTGAGCCTCGATGTATATAGGTAATCCTGGGACACTTTTTATATGTATGACACTGAGAGGGTATTTAGGCAGATTTACATGAAAACACGGCACTTTTAGGCAAGAGTTTTTAATAGGTACAAATAAATAGAATTTAAATACGTAAGCAAAAGAGAAATGCAAAATACTGAATTACAATTACTGAAATACAACACTAATGAACCCTAAACTGAATGATTCTATATAAAACAACTAATGGCGTGTACTGTGAGCCCGAGAAATGTACTTTACCCAACCTTGATGGTTTGCCCTCATACTACGGGGAGAAGCCCCAAATAAATACAAACAACCTCTTCTGAAGTTGTACCGTTTGAGACTAAATTCTTTAGTCGAAACTTTCCAAGTAAAGTTTTTTTGCTATAAAACTCAAATATACGAATCCCATTGGTTGTTAAAGTACGTTTCTCCTCTCTGTCTAGTACCGCGAACCATGACCTGTTTTGGCCACGCTGTCCAATCTAAATAGTACTTACTAGCTAATAATCGAAAACCCTTACATACGGATTCATCAACGAGGCCTAACGTTAGTGCGACTAGCGAAGGTTACGTGAAAAATTTGCGCGGGTTTAAATAAAAGGTGTAGTCGGTCGTAATGTTGGGTAGTCCAATTACTGCCTTACGTCTTTTTCATGAAACCGGGTGTTAGATCTTATCCTCGTCCCAAAGTGGGGAGGAATTACAGCTTACTCTACTGATATTATTCTTGGAAAAACTCCCCAAAAATACTAGGTAGACCTGTGCCTTCGCAATATTTTGAACATATAAAAGATCTTATTTCAGAGATCCTCTAAGTACCACCTTAATTTATTATAATCTACTGGACTTATTTAGTTACGCCCATTTGGCGTTTTGTCTACTAAACATTGTTCCGTCCCCAGGGGTGCACGGATCTAGACATCCATAAAACATTCCAATAAATCTGTTAAGCCAAAACCATTCTGAATAGTATTTATGACCCAAAATGACATCTTTGCTAAAGAATCAGCTAGAACTCTATCTGTTTAAGCCGGATGTTACTTTCTAAAGATATTTAATTTACACACAAAAGTACCACTTGATGTTTACCATGTGGGCTTTTGTTACAAAATCAGTCTAATTTACATATTAAATTAGTTCAGTTCTACATTAAATAGATATTCTAGGTGGCTGTGTTAAATGAATTATTGTTCAATAGAGAAATAAGAGGTGTAAATCTTCAAACTTTTTAGTAAATACAGGACAACCCTTAACAATCATATTTAATAAATAAATTTACAGTACGGTTTTCTTAATTATACATTAGGTATTTATATATAATAAGTTTTTCAGAATAATCTTACAAGAATTAAGAATATTCTCCTAATGCCAATTCATAAGAAATCAGGGAGTCTACCGCCATTAGAGAGCATATAGAACTTGTGTATTCAGGTCATTGCCAAAATTGCTATCATGATCAAAATTGTGGACATTAAGTAAATACGTGCTTTTACTCTGAACCTTGAAAAATAATGGCACCGCTCCCTTTATTTTATATAATTTGTGACTGCTTATAATATGTGTACAAATGAAAGATCCACCGTATGTAGATATAATATACAGATTATAAATTATAAATAATAATAATAGATCTTTATTAAATAGGAAATCCTAATATACATAAAATAATAAATAAATAAACAAATGTGCAACTGTTCAAGAAGCCATTACAACAATAGACAGAAGTACATAAGTATCATATACTTCGTAACCTGACAAGTAATTTTAGTAAATAATCTGTGGGGAAATTTGGACAGGGATGTTGCAGAAGTAAAACTAATTTAGAATTATATATAGTACCCCTGGATGATTTGTGATACTACTATGTATTAAATTGATAAATATATCGTCTAATTTGTTAATGTAAGACACAAATGTTTCATCGGGAGTTTTCAAACTTCCAAATGCAGAAACACTTGTGTCATAAACTTTTTTTTTTACAAACAACGTAGTGTCATCTAATCTTGTTACCTTCTTGAGCAAATCTCTGGCATATATCACAATTATATATTTTCATACATTTCGGAATCAGGTAGCCACAAACATATTTGAAAGAAGTGATTCCGTGCCTATAGTCAATGTCATCAATACGAACAGAAGATTTAAACGTATATTAAGCTGGATCCCCCACCAACGATGAAAAAATTCGTACCTATCTCACAATTTACTGCTAATTATGTGCTAATTTGTTGCTCGAACCATTTAGCTGGAATTTAAAAATATGGGGGTTAGCTTAATATTAAGCCCCCCCCCCCCTAACAATACAGTTACATATCGTGACGCACGTTGAATCAGAGTTTGTTGCTATTTTGTTGTTTTAAGAATATTGTAATATATTTGTCCCACATCATGACTTCAATCGAAATGCATGGATGGTACATGTGGTTTTAAATAACCCTGGTATTTAAGAGTTGTCGATATAAGCGAAAAAACAATCACATGATCGTATCGAATTTGATCGATTGATATTTATATGCAAGAACCGAATTTCATCGGTGGATTGAACCGGTGCAGCTACAATATTTAAAAAATTTGTTCCTACTGCTATATTTTGCCTTTAAATATTTAGAAACATCGGACTATTAAAAAATATAACGAACCAAATTTGTTGCTAATGATAAGATGAGGAAACTCACATTTTAACAAGGCATGCCTATACCGTGCAAAACTTTACACTTGTTAGAATGTTTACACAATTTGCATGCTGTTTGTATTCATTGTTTATTTGACTGACTGTGGCATGGTCAACTGTATGACCTTAACAGCGTAAGCTGCGACGTAGCGAACGTAACGCACAGCAGTAATACCAGTAGTACTGTACACGAGCTAGAAGGGAGAACACCTCGCCTGCATGCTTGTAATCTTTTATGTAATTAATCTACTTTAATCCCTCGTTATGTGCAATATGTAGTGTATACTTATACAAATATTCAAGGGAGTAAAGGGCCACTACGCCCAACACACAGTTTTTCATTTACAATATAACCCAAACAAACGGGTGAATATCAATTCATGCAACGTTACTAATCAATATAGAGACATATAATTCTCTACACAAACAGCTGCTATGATTTTTATCTCAAAATATTCATAATACTCCAGAGTTTAAAAAATGAATTTGTTGCGATTTTTAAACTAAAATAGTACACATTTTCAACGAGATACGACTGCTCAAGACTTCAAACCCACTAGAATATTTAAAAAATTTGTTGCCCTATGATTTTATTCTTAAAATAATTATAAGACTCCGGAAGTTAAAAAATAATAAAAACCGAATTTGTTGCTTCATTGAAAGTAATGTAATAATCGTTTATAATGAGGCGCGTCGATTGCGGAAGCTAGTTCAGTGTCATTACAGACCTTAATTACATTCAAAACCCTAAGTGTGACACATTGCCGGATTCCTTGATTTTTTTCTATCTAACCACGTCAAATTCTAATATGGCCTCCATAAGAAAAACAAAAGATGATATTCATAAATCAGAATTTAGTAGGCGAAAAAAATTCTGGTTGTATTAAAACAAAGATAATTATGCATGTATGTATGAAATAAATTTTTATTTGAAAATTTCTTAAAAAGATTACTTAAATTATTTGAAAATAATTTAAGGGTTTTTGAGATTTATTGTTTTGCTAAATATTTTGAGAACCGCTGATTTTTCGAACAATTTTCTGGGACCACTATTTAGTGCTAGTAATTGCTCAACTTTTCTCTAATTTAACCAACTTTGTATCTCTTCAAATAACAAAGATACCAATACATAGCAATACTCGTGATTCACCCTGTATAACAAATTTTTGTCTTTATCTTCCATGTTCTTCACCTTCAATTATGGCTCAGAGATGTCTGACATATTAAAAAGGATATTTTTTTCCCACATACAGACTGTTTGACCAAAACCGTTTCTGTAGTTTTATGTTTTATTTTTTATTTAACTTTGTAAAATACAGTTCATTACAATTTATTTAATTCTAATTATACAGAGCCTTCGTAAATGTCCACAAGGTTATGTAATCGCAAGTAGGTATAGGTCAAGGATTTTTAACTTCTATAGGATTGCTCGATCCCGCCGTATCACGTGGTTGGGTCTTGCGGCTACGTCATCGGATTGATATACAAAATATGTATGAGTTAGATAGAGACAGTGATTTGTCTACACGTCATAGATAAGAAATCGCATAATATAGAGAGAGAAAGAGTATCGGGTCTCGCAGTGACGTCACTAAAATCGGACAACATTGAGGAATAGGGATCGAGCAATCCTGTATAAATTAAAAATCCTTGGGTATAGGTAACCAACATTGCACCGGTGTGAAAACAGCAACAGTTTTTCCAGCAACGGTTTTTATATTTTCTAATAATCAGTATTTTTGCAAATCGTAAAGTTTTTCAACGACAATCACTTCAAACGATCTTACTTAAAGTAGGTATAAGCGTTTTTATATATTTTTGTATAATAGTAGGGGTAAAAACTACCTCTAAATATCTAGAAATTAGTTGGAGAATACTAGAGTAGATGTCAGTTAAATTTTTTGAAGTCAGCGGTTTCATGTGATGCTACTCAAAAGGAAATAAGCGTTGTTATATATTTCCGGGCGTTACTAAGGGCTGAAACCACCCTTAAGTATCGAAAATATTGATTGAGTATGTCAGTTGAATTTTTCGACGCCAACCCCTTTGAATAGTGTTACTGAAGTAGAAATAAGTGTTGCTATATTTTTCCGGGCAATAATAAGGGAGGAAACTACCCCTAAATATTCGAAATTGCCCTAGAAACCAGTCCAGCAGATGTCAGTTAAATTTTTTGATGTCATCAGTTTCATGTGATGCTACTCAAAAGGAAATATGCGTTGTTATATATTTCCGGGCGTTACTAAGGGCTGAAACCACCCTTGAGTATCAAAAATATTGCTTGAACATGTCAGTTGAATTTTTTGATGCCAACTGCTTTGAATAGTGTTACAGAAGTAGAAATAAGTGTTGGTATATTCTTCCGGGCAATAATAAGGGAGGAAACTATTCAGCCCTTAGTAACGCCCGGAAATATATAGCAACGCTTATTTTCTTTTGAGGAGCATCACATGAGACTGCTGACATCGAAAAATTTAACTGACATCTGCTGGACTGGCTTCTAAGGCAATTTCTAATATTTAGGGGTAGTAGTTTCCTCCCTTATTATTGGCCGGAAAAATATACCAACACTTATTTCTACTTAAGTAACACTATTCAAAGCGGTTGGCATCGAAAAATTCAACTGATATATTCAAACAATATTTTCGATACTGAAGGGTGGTTTCAGCCCTTAGTAACGCCCAGAAATATACAACAACGCTTATTTCCGTTTGAGTACCATCACATAAAACTGCTGACATCGAAAAATTTAACTGACATCTGCTGGACTGGGTTCCAAGGCAATTTCTAATATTTAGGGGTAGTTTCCTCTCTTATTAATACCTGGAAAATATATCAACACTTATTTTTACTTCAGTAATGCTATTCAAAGCGGTTGGCATCGAAAAATTCAACTGACCAATTCAATCAATATTTTCGATACTTAAGGGTGGTTTCAGCCCTTAGTAACGCCCGGAAATATATAACAACGCTTATTTCCTATTGAGTAGCATCACATGAAACTGCTGGCATCGAAAAATTTAACTGACATCTGCTGGACTGGTTTCTGGGGCAATTTTGAATATTTAGGGGTAATTTCCTCTCTTATTATGGTCCGGAAAAATATACCAACACTTATTTCTACTTCAGAAATACTATTCAAAGCGGTGGGCATCGAAAAATTCAACTAACCTATTCAATCAATATTTTCGATACTTAAGGGTGGTTTGAGCCCTTAGTAACGCCCGGAAATATATAACAATGCTTATTTCCTTTTGAGTAGCATCACATGAAACTGCTGATGTCGAAAAATTTAACTGACATCTACTCTAGTATTCTCCAACTAATTTCTGGATATTTAGGGGTAGTTTCTACCCCTACTATTATACAAAAATATATAAAAACACTTATACCTAATTTAAGTAAGATCGTTTGAAGTGATTGTCGTTGAAAAACTTTACAATTTGCAAAAATACTGATTATTAGAAGATATAAAAACCATTGCTGGAAAAACCGTTGCTGTTTTCACACCGGTCAACATTGCAATGATTGGCAGTGATTAACTAAAAACTCCCTAGATTCAGTGCAGCCTTCCCGACACGGTTAGAGGTTCAATTAAATAAAAATTTTTGACAGTATTAAATAGCCTCACAAGTGAACTATTCATAATATTGAATTTAGACGGAATTTAAAGGAAATACTTGATATTTATTTTTTATCAGCAACAAAAAACCAACATTTAAAAAAGCAGTACATCTGATTTCTTTCTCTCTTTTTTTTTTCGCCAAATATCGCTAAAAGGGGTTTATGGTGTATATTCACCAAAATGTACAAATATTCGTAGTATTTTTTTTACCCTGAATATAAAAAAAAAACATTAAAACACCACGTAAATTAGACAACCCTCAAATCCAAAGTCAAAGGCTGTCCAGAAGGGAGTTGCATATTGAAAAAATGCAGTGAAACACCCCACACCCACCGATATTGCCGGTGCCGGAGCTGGAGATCGAACCTGGATAGTGGCAGTGGCATAGGCAGTGTCATCGAGAAATGCTGCCGCAACACGCTCTACCCCACTGCACTACCGTGGCGATTATGAATATGATAGACAACGCCTATCGATCAATTTGGCATATTTCTTTTCTGCACTGGATAATATGCGAGAGGGATGTGCAATTCGCTTCATATCGCCACTGGAAAAAATGTGAGAAATAACTGCTCCTATCTTAGTAGAACTCGCATCACAAGATAATGCTAATGGTAAGTTTGGGTTATAATGAACCAATACTTTGGCGAAGCTATGTCCTTTTTTTATAAATTCAAAAGTATTCTGACATTGTTGATCCCAATGCCACTTGACATTTATAAGGACTAAATCATATAATTTGATTAATTTCGAACTCAACTTTGGTAAAAAATGATCACAGTAATTAACAAAAACAATTTAAATTCTGTTTTATTAGTAGGTACTTTCATATTCAAATTAGCTTGAACTTTATACTCTGTTGGATCTAAACTTTGGCATCTATAGTGTGGCCTAAATAATTTATAGGCTTTTGTAAAAATTTACATTTATCTAAATTAATTTAAAACTTATTGTTTAATTCTTTTGAAATCATTATGAAGTCTTGTCAAATGGTGCTTTAAATTTGAGCCAGTTACTAAAATGTCGGGCATAAAAACGAGCATGCTCTAATTTAGAGTACCCCCAGATAAATTAGAGAAAATTGTATCAATTCTGGGTAAAGAATATTGCTGTATAAATAAATTGGATTCACTGAAACTAAAATATCCGCAAATCCTAATGTTTTTGTTTTCATAACTGGCACAGTAGAATTTGTCTATTCGTTGTGATCTACAGGTAAAGATCTACAGATTTACAAATTTTTGTAGTGCATTTTCAATTTTTGTTTTTAATTTTGAGGCTAAGGTCCAAGCTTTACAAAACACTAATACTAGGTTTCAAATATGAAGTTGCCTTAAAATTGACAAATTCTATTTCTTCAATAAAAAAACCAAAAGAAAATCTTTTTATCCTTTTATTTTTGGAGGACTTTTTTGGAGCTCATTTTTTTACATTGATACCTTCTCCGACGTTTCGTCCGAGTTTTCGGACTTCTTCACAGGTTACTTAAATACTGAAAATAATGTTTTTACATGAATAATTAAATTAGATTAGTGACAGAATATTTATCCAAAAGAGTGTTTTCTTACCTACTAGAATCTTTCTATTTTAACTACCTACTACATTGTGGTTTTATTTTATTTTTATATGTACGTTTGCTCGATGATTTGAGCAGTGATCTGACCGTTTTAGGTGTCGCCGTCAATGTGTTTCTTTTTGAAAGCAGGTACCTAATTAAGTCAAGTGCGTATGTTAGTTGTACAGATAGCCTCCCACTAAACAAAGAACATCGCTGGTTTGAAACACTAATGATATTCGTTACAATGTGATGTACCGAAAGTAACTTTAATGTTCTACTAATGTCTGAGCATTTTTATATGTCCTGAAACTTAACAAAATCCCTGTGACGAAACAATAAGTACAATTCAGTAACAAAGTATTGCAGTTTCTGTAACTGTTTTCAGACATTCCATCAACCCGACTTCAATGGAACTTCTCTTCCATTTTAACCTATTCTGTGCTTTTAAAAATGTAGTTGTCCTTCTTTCTCTCATTGTCTTCTACAATATTGTATTGTTATTGTATTTCATGCACTTGAGGATCTTTGTTATTTCTTCAACTCAGCTAAATTAATATGGGAATGGACGTCTACTAAGACAGTATTGGAAGCTAAACTATTTCGGGTAAATCTGACGGATGAAAATTAAAACGAAGGCTAATTTACTGTTAAACATAATCAAGATAGGTCCAAATAATACAACGCGGCACTTATATTTTCATTTTTTAATTAAAATATGTATCTAACACGATATATTTGGAATACGATACCCTATGCTGAAGCGTTTTTTGTAATTTTTTTTAACTTAGAACTAATTATTATGCACTAAATTATTATAATTGGCGCACTATAATGATGAGAAATCATTTTTAAAAATTATAAATATGGTTTTGTTCTACTGATGACGGCACAGGTTTGTCAAATATCCACCATTGTTGAAGAAACAAATAATTTTCACTAATAATAAAGAATGAGATTTGCAATTCATTCTTGCTAAAAGAGAGTTAAAGTTACCTGAAGTCTGATATCAGAACCCTGCATTTAATATACAAAAGTGTCTAGTTTTATGAAAAGTACCTAATAACCTTAACCTCACACATTGCAGGTCATTATACCGATTTTATGAGAGATGTGAAAAGTCGTCTAAAGGATGATATCGTTACGTTATTGCCTCAGTTCCACAACATTAAGTAGGTAGTCAATTTTTCAGTACTTGTGAAGTTATTATGACGCGATTTTTCCAATTAGATTACCGTCTTACTGCAAATTTAAAGAACCTGGGAAGGAAGTTCACACTGAGACATTCTTTAAGTACAACTTTTTTACGTAATCGAGATGTTTTTAAAAATGTTACAAATTAGAAATAGCAGTGATGTGATGTAGAAATGTCATAAAACAGTAAAATATTTTACATCACTGTCAACGTTTTATAAACGCACTAAGTATTTTATTAAAAAACATTCCTCCTGTTACTTATTTGCAACGTTACAAAATGTCGCAAGTATGTTTCATGTTTAGTGGGCTAATATTGATGGTCTGAATAACAGAGTTATAAACATTTTCACGACTCGAGAGTGCTATTGAGAAGAGGTTTCGTAGTTTGTTCATCTACTGGGTGTTTGAAAAGCAATTTACTATTGTATGAGATTGCGATATATGCTACTCAGATTCTCTATATCCATTTGATAATTAACTGTTCTTTTGTTGTTTTGTATTTGCCATTTCCAAAAACGTACGCTTTTTGGTATTTCTTTCTTTAGTATAGTTGTATTCGGAAAATTAAAGTTGTGTAATTTATTTACGGCGTGTTCAGTTAATGCCGTGCTACATGAATATATATTGCTATAGAATTTCTAATTGATAACTTATGTTGATTTATACATTTATCTAAATACTGTTGGGTTTGTCCTATGTAGCATCTATCGCAATCTGAGCAGTCTACTTTATAAATAACATGAGTTTGATTTAATTTATCTACTGCATCTTTCAGTTTTGAATATAGTTTGTTTTTTATGCTATTTTCATTTTTGTGTGCTAATTGTATATTATATTTACCTAATTCTTTCTGAACTTTTTCTGATACTTGTGGTATACAGGGTGTAAATTTAGTGGAGAATTGTTCCATAACTCGGCAGGCATGAACCTTGGAGGAATTTTACGTGACACCATCATACTGTACCATTTGGAGCTCGTTTTAAAAATATTTTTGATCCTACAGGGTGTTTCATGTTAAGGTGGCAGACTCAACTTATATTTTTTTAAATGGAACGACCTGAATATTTTTGCATATTCAAAATCTACGCAAAATTCTTAATTCATAGATACCAATATGTACGTACTTTAATGCAGTCGTTTTTAAGATATTTAGTATTTTGTAAAAAAAAAATCAGAAGCAGACTTCAGTTTCAGCTGCAATTACGGTTAAGTTTTTTGGAATTTCAAAAAGATTTTTCGTACACAAATAGTTAACATAACTGTGTATACTTCTATGATTAAAGCATTTGATTAAATTATACAGGGTGTTAATAAAATTGAAATGAATCTCGTAAACTTAGAACGCGCGTAACTCGATTTTTTTAAATGGCACGACCCATATTTGATTCCATATCTGAAAAGCCATTAAAAAGACCTTTCTATACATGTATCACAATATGTGCTTAAACTTAACAGTTTTCGAATAATTTGATATTTTTATTATTTCACGTGATAATTATTATTGGAGCCGATTACAACTTTTCCTAATCTACTTAATTTGCGAAGAAGCCTAGCTTCAGACAATTATTTTGACAATTCAAAGTGTCAATGAATTAGTAATTTTGTTAATCCGTACACCAAACTTAGTAATTATTGTGCCTCAAGAAGTGCGCATAAGTTTAAAAAATGAAGTTTACTAAGCAAGAATTAGTTGATATTGTTTACATGTTGGGAGAAAGCGGAAGAAATTGTTTGCTAGCGTCGAGACTTTATGCCCAGAGGTATCCTGAAAGGCGTCATCCGTCAGCAGTAGCAATTAATAAAATAAAGACTAGATATTAAGAAATGGGAAATATTAATTATCAAAAGAAAAAAAGAACAAAAACAGCGACAAATGAAGAAAACGAATTACAAGTACTATTGAGAATTCAAGAAAATCCACATAGTAGTACTAGATCTTTACCACAAGAATTCGGAATTAGTCATAGTCAGTCAGTCAGTAAATAAAATATTAAGGCAGCATAAATATCACCCGTACCATATCCAATTATTACAAGAACTGAGCGAAGACGATTTTAATAACCGAATACGATTTTGATAGTGGGCACTTAATAAGACTCAAGAAGAATCAGATTTTTTCAACAAAGTTTTTTTATTCACTGATGAGGCTACGTTTCATAAAAATGATTGGCAGAATTTTCATTACTATGCCACGGAAAATCCTTACATTGTTTCATTCATCGATTACCAGCACAAATGGTCTTTAAATGTTTGGGGAGGAATTATTGGAACATACATAATTGGCCCACATTTTTTTAATGAAAACCTGACCGGTGATATCTATTTAGAATTTTTGAGAAACTAATTCCAGAAATATCTGACTGTAATACCCCTAGCATTAAGAAGGAATATGTGGTTCCAGCATGATGGAGCACCACCCCACTATAGTAGACAAGTGAGGGAAGCTTTAACCATTGAATATCCAGACAAATGGATAGGAAGAGGTGGTCCTACAGCTTGGCCTGCCAGATGTCCGGGTCTAATAAAGATGGATTTCTTCTTATGGGGTTACGTAAAAAATGAAGTCTACAAAAGGGAATTCTGCGAAATGTAGGCCGGAATTTTCATCGGAGGATCAATGCATGCCTCGAACAGAACGGAAAACAATTTGAACATTTGCTTTAGTTTAAAAAGTAAATTTTCTCTAGACTATTTGTTAACATTCACTACTTATTATTTATTATTCTTTGTATCCTCTTTTAAAAAGTATTTCTTATAATAGTCCAATAATTCACTCCAAAACATTTATTAGACAATCTGTTGAAACAATGTAAGCGTATTCCGTAGCTTATTAATGAAATTTGTGCCTATTAACAGAACCAATTTTATGAAATGTAGCCTCATCAGTGAATAAAACACTTGAAAAAATTTGGTTCTTCTTCGTCGAATTAAGTGCTCACTGACAAAATCGTATTCGATTATTGAAATCGTTTTCACTAAATTCTTGCAATAATTGGATATGGTTCTAGTGACATTTTTGTTGCCTTAGAATTTTATTTACTGACGTATGACTATTTCGGAATTGTTTCTTAGTAAACTTAATTTTTTTAAACTTATACCCACTTCTGGAGGAACAATAATTACCAAGTTAGGTGTACGGATTAACAAAATTACTAATTCATTGGCACTTCGAATTGTCAAAATAATTGTCTGAAACCAGCCTTCTTCGCAAATTAAGTAGATTAGGAAAAGTTGTAATCGGCTCCAATAATAATTATCACATGAAATAATAAAAATATCAAATTATTTGAAAACTGTTAAGTTTAAGCACACATTGTGATACATGTAGAGAAAGGTCATTTTAATGGCTTTTCAGATATGGAATCAAATATGGGTCGTGCCATTTAAAAAAATCGAGTTACGCGCGTTCTAAGTTTACGAGATTCATTTCAATTTTATTAACACCCTGTATAATTTAATCAAATGCTTTAATCATAGAAGTATACAGTTATGTTGACTATTTGTGCACGAAAAATCTTTTTGAAATTCCAAAAAACTTAACCGTAATTGCAGCTGAAACTGAAGTCTGCTTCTGATTTTTTTTTACAAAATACTAAATATCTTAAAAACGACTGCATTAAAGTACATACATATTAGTATCTATGAGTTAAGAATTTTGCGTAGATTTTGAATATGCAAAAATATTCAGATCGTTCCATTTAAAAAAATATAAGTTGAGTCTGTCACATTAAAATGAAACACCCTGTAGGATAAAAAATATTTTTAAAACAAACTCCAAATGGTACAGTATGATGGTGTCACATAAAATTCCTCCAAAGTTGGTGCCTGCCGAGTTATGGAACAATTCTCCACTAAATTTACACCATGTATATGGGGCCGATATGTATATTTTGTCTTTTTTTGGATTGCTTAGATTTTTGTTCTGGTTTGTGTTGTTGATGCTACAAAGGACAATATTATATTTACCTAATTCTTTCTGAACTTTTTCTGATACTTGTGGTATATATGGGGCCGATATGTATATTTTGTCTTTATTTGGATTGCTTAGATTTTTGTTCTGGTTTGTGTTGTTGATGCTACATAGGACAAACCCAACAGTATTTAAATAAACGTATAAATCAACATAAGTTATCAATTAGAAATTCTTTAGCAACGCCTAATTCATGTACCACGGCATTAACTGAACACGCCGTAAATAAATTACACAACTTTAATTTTCCGAATACAACTATACTACTTAAAGAAAGAAATACCAAAAAACGTACGTTTTTGGAAATGACAGAAATACAAAACAACAAAAAAACAGTTAATTATCAAACGGATATAGAGAATCTGAGTAGCATATATCGCAATCTCATACAATAGTAAATTGCTTTTCAAACACCCAGTAGATGAACAAACTACGAAACCTCTTCTCAATAGCACTCTCGAGTCGTGAAACTGTTTATAATAACTCTGTCATTCAGACCATCAATTTAGAGACTATCTGTACCACTAACATACGCATTTGACTTAATTAGATACCTGCTTTGAAAAAGAAACACATCGACGGCGACACCTAAAACGGTCAGATCACTGCTCAAATCATCGAGCAAACGTACATATAAAAATAAAATAAAGCCACAATGTAGTAGGTAGTTAAAATAGAAAGATTCTAGTAGGTAAGAAAACACTCTTTTGGATAAATATTCTGTCACTAATCTAATTTAATTATTCATGTAAAAACATTATTTTCAGTATTTAAGTAACCTGTGAAGAAGTCCGAAAACTCGGACGAAACGTCGGAGAAGGTATCAATGTAAAAAAAGGAGCTGAACGTCCTCCAAAAATAAAAGGATAAAAAGATTTTCTTTTGGTTTTTTTATTGAAGAAATAAATTCAACTATAACAGCCAACAACTTGATCATTTGACAAATTCTTCTAGCTTTTTATCAAAAATTGCTGTGTATTACTTTATTAAATTGTTAGGGACTGTAATATTATGTACATGAGTAGTAGCAGTATTATTTATAATTTTTATATTTAATTCAGACGGCCAATTATGTCCTAAAAGAATGGTTCCCCATTAGGAACAGTATACAATTTAAATCTTTTCCTTTTAGCAGTACTTTACCTTAACAAAAATATAGCCTTTTCTATCTACTTCATTTCCTATATATGAGATTAATGTAACCCTCGAGCTAAAAATAGGAAAATTAGAAAAAAAATTATCTGAGATTACTGAAAGTGCTGATTCTGTATCTACTTGTGACGCACAAAAAACGGCTAACGCTGTAACGTTTCACTTTGATAATTTGGAAACCTGTAAAAGTTAAGATAACTGCAATTATTTTGCATTTGCAACTGAAGTGGAGCTTTTTGTTATTTTTGAGATTATACACGATATATTGAATATGAATACCATATATGATGCCAAGACTAATATTCTAATGAAAATATTCACAAATGCATACAGTATTTTAATCAAAATAACAAAGCTGTTCAAAATGGCATTAATTTAGATTCTATATACAGGATGTATCTCACCATGGATATCTCGCTTATCTTAAGGGATATGAAGATGATTAAATTAGGGTAAAGTTGCGCATTTTTAAACAGAACAATAATCTGAAAAGAAATCGATTCTACATCTGATGGTTTTGGAGATATCGTCAAAAAATTGAATATTTTAATTTATGTTAGTTATATTAGTATCTCGCTGATGCGTCTTTATTTTTATCTTATCCTTTGCTTTGTTTATTATAACCAGTTATTATAAAAAGACAGTTGCTTATTGTACTAAAAAAAATGCTGAGGTTCAGTGGCGGCTCGTCGGAGTGGGCAAGGTGGGCAGAGCCCACCCTAGAATTCCCACGGCACAAAACTAAAACCTCGTCTAAATTTCAATTTGCAAGCAAAATCTCCATCCCTTGCATAATACCAATACATATAACTTTATTCTTCCCCATAAATACAGATATTTAGAAATACTTATTTATAGTTAAAAAAATATAATAAAATATAATCCGACATACCTATAAGCGAATAAGTAGTCCACCCTTTATTCCAGTGATAGAGATTACAATTTACAGGGCGGGCGAGCTCGTAGCCATTGAGCTAAGTCATATTCATATCATACGTTTCTACCGGTTACTGAGTTACTGAGATCGTAGAGTGTATATCAATTCAAACGGACTAGCCCATAGCTTCTGTATCAAATCGTCTCATACGTTCCAAATCATTTATACCTAAAAGTTAGTCTAAGAGTCATACGAAAAGTACAAACGTAGGATGTAACTAACTTCGTTAATATAATCCCAAGGTGGGCAAGCTCGATGAATGTGCTCCATGTGGCGTATCAACACGAGACAAGCAGAAAATTTCCGCCAGCGGTGAAAATAAACTTTGCCATAATAACTTCTTTTTTCTACAAATATAAACACGCAGTGTATTTCTATGTCATTAAGAATAATCTAGAACATTTGCTTTAGAACTGATTAATCGAGAAGTGTAAAGGCCTTTGATAATGTGTTTAATAAAATATTGAAATAAGATGAAAAACTTAGAAGTGGCCATTGGTGATTTGGGTTGGCAACTTTATCTCGGGCTTGCCCATTGGACATATTCGTGCTATTCGTGCTTCATCGCATGGCTAGCAGCACAAGATAGTTGGAATATTCCAACTCTCTTAGCAGCACCTGTTACAAAACAAAAACAAAACATCAGTGTAGAGGTTAGGTGCGGTACCGGTGTTGTAAATTGAATTTTACCTTTAAAGCAGTTTTTTCGTGCTATTATTTTTCGTAATAATAACAATATGGCTTCCAGCTCGGGTTTAACAGTGCATCATGATAACATAAAGGTTGGTAAAAATGATGTGCGGATTGGTCAGTAATAAAGGCGACATCGTCCATTATCTTTTAAACAAAAAATTCAGTACATTAAATTTTGACGATAAGTTATTTTTGCGTCATATGGAAAAGAAAAATTTCAATTTGCCCACCTAATCCAGAACATAGCGAACATCAACGAGTTGAGCTTTATTGTCTTCCAAAACGTTGTTAACCATTTCTGGCTCCGTCGCAAATGGCTTGAAGGGGGAAAATATTGTGCAAAATCAAGTGCCTAAGTAGCAAGTGTCTGCATAGCATCCAAATCAAAATCGAGTCGAACAATAAGAAAAGGGTCATTAGGTTAGAAACAAAACTATCCGATTGATCATCAATTTTAAGAAAAGGTTTGATTAAGCACTAGCTTTTAAGAATCAATTTTGCAATTGAAACAATTTTTCAAGTGAAACAATTTTACAAACAATTTGATTTTAAAAAAGAGAATTATAAGACTGAACAACTTAATATTATTTTTTATAATTTTTCAAATCTTAAACTTTGACGTTATACAATTCTTCAAAAATCAAATTATTATATTAATTCTTAAATTTTAAAATTCAATAAAAATGTCGATAAATAGAAAGGAAACCCAAGACCAAATTGTAATCTCAATGAAATCCAAGTAGTAGAGATAAGCTCAGACGCAAAAACAATAGCATCTTCAGTACGCGAATACAGACTTGATACACAGCTCTTGAAACTTTATATAGACACAGTGCCTTTGTTTGACGGCAATTAATTAGTCCTATATTCGTGCATTGAATACGTTGCACATTTATGACATCAAAAACGACGGTGTAAAACATCAGTCACAATTTAATTTTGCAACCAGTTAAAAATTAATTAAAAGGAAGAACACAACGTTTAATAGCTAGCCATACCTACAGATCTTACAACCTGGGATGAAATTGAATATTTATTAAAAATAACCTTCGGCGATCGGAGAGACCTTCAATATTTAACAAATCAGCTCACTTCCATGCAAGCTAGCAAGAAAGAACGACCATATGACTTCAGTCTCTGATTACAAGAAATCAGAGCAGTAACTATCTCTAAAATAAATGATGAATCCGCAAATCCGATAAAAAGATATTTACAAATCTACAATTATAAAAATGTCACAAAAACTATGTTTATCACAAATCTGCCAATTAATTTGCAAATAATAGTAAGAATAACGTCCAATAACGTTAGAAGATGCATTAAATTTTGTTTTAGAAGAAAAATAATTGCAAAACTCAAATCAAAACTCAAATTTTAGAAACCCAAATTTAAATTCAAATTTTATGAATCCAAATCAAAACTCAAACTTTACTCAAAATACAAACCCAAACCAATTAAGAATTAACTTTCAAACATTTCCTTCGTAACCAATTAATATTCAACCAAAACAAATACAAAATGCAAATTTCCCAACTAATAGACAAGTTTTTGGATCACAAAACAATGTGTGGAAACCAAATCAAACAAATAATTTACTAAGACCAACACCAATATCTGGCGTAAGTCGAAACGCTAAGCATAAATCAAGAACAACGTCCAGTATGAGCCATATGTACAATACAGAAGCAAATAAACAAACTTCAGAATATCGAGACGTAGTATTTCAATGTGCCCAAAAAAATCAAAACCATATTTATGACCATATTTCACAAATGACAGAAAATGAAGTATATGGAGACTTCGAATTTGACTACTACATACAACAAACAAAACAAAACAACTAGAACAAGAAAATGATCAAAATTTTCAGAACGACGAACAGATAAACTACCCATCGTAAACTCAATTAACGCCTTACAATTTATTACCATCACAATGAAAATCAAACTTATAAATTTTTAGTAGATACAGGATGTTCATTTAATATTATCCACCTAACATTGTAGAATAAAATTTTCCGCAAACAAGTTATTTAGATCCAACCACTTTCCACATGTTCCGGAAATACAAAAGCTATCGATAAAGCAAATATTCCGAGTTTTCACGAATTTCAATCCGACGTTACAATCAATTGTGTTTTATATGACTTTTATAATTATTTCGATGGACTTACAGGATTGCAAGAATTAATCAATGTAGATTTAAACATGAACTTTACAAATCAAATATTAGAAAATAATTACGTTCAAATTAATTTTTTCAGTAGAGAAGACTTTTATTCATGCAGGTATAATTTTAATCCATTAGAAATTAGAAAAAAATAAATTCCAGTGAAAGTAGAAAATAACAATATCGAGTCGAAACCAAATTGTTAATTTCGATTGGCCATTTACATCAGAATCATTTATTGATGAAGAAATTTATGAAATTTTCAACTATGAAATTTATACTACAAGAAGATTCAAACTACAAAATTAACATTGGAGACATTATTCTAACAAATAACCTGAACCATGAAGAAAGAAGAAATACTGAATATATGCACACAATATGCAATGTTTTTCAAAATCCATCTAATAGACTACATTTTACAAATACTATCAAACATGACATTAAGACTACTGTTGAAACACCAAGCTACACAAAGATATATCGATACTCGCACATCTATAAAGAAGAAGTTAAAAAGCAACTTGGAAGATTGCTGATCGATGGGAACAAGATGCCTCAGGACAAAAGAAGTGGAGAATAGTAGTAGACTACAGAGCTCTAAATGAAAAAACAGTGACAGACATATCCTATTCCCAATATTACGGATATATTCGATAAACTAGGTAGAAGTTGTTACTTTACCACATTAGATTTAGCCTCTGGCTTCAACTAGATGGAAATGGCCCCAAAAGCAGTTCATAAAACAGCAATCAATACTGAACCTTGACATTACGAATTCCTTCAGATTCCCTTTCGGTTAAAGAACACGCCCTTCCAAAGAATAATGGACAATGTTCTTTGAGAACATATTAACAAAAATATCTAGTATATCTAGATATAATTGTTTTTTCCACATCATTTCATGAACACATTAAATTTAAAAAGGATATTTCAAACACTACGCAATGTGAATCTTAAAATCCAATTAAATAATAATTAGATTATTATGGGCCCAAGGCTAAAGTTAGTGTTATGAAGGACTCTATCAAAATTAATCTGTATTCTGTATTCGCTATATCTTTGGAGTGCGTAAGTATGATCATGTGTCACATAAATTACATGAACTTGGGTGGCTAAATATGGAAAATAGAAGATTGCTACATTTAAATACATTTGTTCATAAGCTACTAATACTTAATATCGATTCTTCACTTAATTCTAAATTGACTAAAAGGACTCAAGTTTATATTGTGAATCTTCGACATACGGATATGCTTACTCTTCCTCCCCATGCCACTGCTCTTTTTCAAAAAAGTTTTTCTTATAATGCAGTAAAATGTTATAATAATGTACCATTTTCTATGAAGAATCTCACGGTTCAAGGTTTTAAATTTCTGTCAAGAAAACGCATATTTTCATTTCAATTATACAGGACCTGATTGTGGTTGTGCGTTTTTTATTGGTTTGTATTAATTATGTCTCTTTGTGTAGATACTTCTTTATGTTCAATTATATTAATTACCTCTGGTGTGTCTTAGTCTATGGGAACTTTTTTTCCTCTATTTACAGGATTAGAATGACACCTGCAGTATGTTAAGTGTAAGAATAGCCTAGAGCTAAACTTCACATGCTGCCAGGTGATTATGCACCAATATTGTATTGTATGTATTTATGTAATGCCATTATATTCTATTGGTGTAACAATAAAGACGATTATTATTATTATTATTATTATTATAAATCGGAATTTTTCAAGAAAATTGCTGAATTTTTAGGACATATTACCAGAAGGTATCAGACCAAATTCAGAAAAAATAGAAGAAATAAAAATATTTCCAATTCCCATGACACATAAAGAAATAAAATCCTTTCTCGGACAATTAGGATATTATCGAAAATGTATTAAAAACTTTGTCAAGATTACCAAACCACTCGCAAAATGTTGAAGAAATATCAAAAAATTTATTTATCACCTGAATACATTTCATGGTTCGAACATTGCAAAACCTTACTTTCGAATGAACCAATTTTAGCTTATCCAGATTTTCAAAAACCATTTGAGTTGACAACTGATGCATCAAATTTTGCCATAGGAGCTGTACTCTCACAAGATGGTCACCCAATAGCTTATGCATCTACAAGATTAAAGCCAGCGGAAACAAATTATACCACAGTAGAAAAATAATTAATTATTGTATAGAGTTGTAAATATTTTAGACCATACCTCTAGAGAACAAGTTCACAATCTTTACAGATTATAAACCTTTAGAATGGCTGGCCAACCTAAAATCGCCAAACACAAAATCGATCAGATGGAGACTACATTTAGAAGAATTCGACTATGACATATAGTACAAAGAAGCCTAAACAAACTACACAGCAGATGCTTCGCAAACTTTACTAGACATGAACCCCTATTCAACAACACAAGTCACAAAATTATTTTGAAGTCAAGTGCAACAGAAGAAGAGATTGTAAAACTATTCAAAACACCTATCGATCCTAAAAGGCATTATTGTCTATTCTTCAGAACCAACTGAGACGACCTATTAAAACGTGGAATCATTAGAAATCTAGAAATTCACTTTACGAAATTAAAATTAACTATTTCCAACTAATTTGTAACTGGCATAACTAACAAAGACAAACAAAATCAAAAAATTAAATATCCTGGTTAAGGCAAAACTCAACATAAAGGCATAAACGCAACATTAACATCAGTAGTAAAGAATTATTATTGGGCTTATATGACAAGAGACACCCAAAATTACATGAATACATGCAATGTATGCCAACCATGCAAGTATAGGAGAAAACCTCAAAACCCACCAATGGAAATTACTTACACACCATCTAAACCTTTAAAAATTATTTACATTGATTTATTCTTTATTAATAACAACACTTTCCTAACGATAATATATCCATTTTCAAAATTTGCGCAAGCTATCCCAGTCACACAAAAATCAGCAATTGAAGTAATGGAAACTTTAAATTATTAAGTGTATGCTGAATTATATGCAATAATACACATAATTTAGAAATTATATAATTTCAGACTTTTGCGGGCTACACAGAATTAAACTACACTACATAACTCTACATTTTTCAACTTCAAACTCACCGGTAGAACGATTAACTCTACCTTATTATACCAAATTAGATGTCTCATTCGAGAAAACCTCACGAGAATATAAAATCATTAATGAAATTAGTTATCATGGGATATAATAATAATAATACACCCCATAGCAGTACAAAATATACCCCTTTTGAAATTTTATTCGGTCATCTTAAACAAACATTACCCTTTAACATAAACTAAGAATAAATTTTAACTGACTATGTTGAAAACCACGCTAACAACTCTATCAGATTCTCAACAAAACTGATAGAAAAACTATAAATAAAGCTCTCACTAAATTAAATAGCTTGAAGTCTATCTGCAAGAAAGTATTACGTAATATTTTACCAAATTGTTTACTTTTAAGTTACTATATTTGATCTTAACTAAAACAAGTCAATTTTATCAAATATTGACGTAAATGAAACCAGAGTGTTGTCTTACCTTATTGGTCTGTTTTAAGTCACAAATCTAACTTAATGGTCGGAATTAACTTCAATTTTACGTATATTCTACCTTAATTTAGCTTTCCTACTTCCTAACGATATATCTTTGACATAAAAGTAAGTATTACTTCATAAAATGCCCTGAAAGTTATTTTTACTTAGGAATTAAACGTTTTCTTTGTCTGAAGCTACTTCAATGGTTAAATGGCCATTTTATATATCGAGTCTATTCAAGTTAAAGCACTCCTGTCATCTGTAAACTTATATAGACCGTGGACACAGATTAATAAGAAACAATTGTGAAACAATTACTTAATTTGTGCTGTGGGGTGAAATCTATCAGAATTTGTATTTGTAACAAAATTTTAATCATTTTGTTCCCTTGTATAGGACAAGCAGTATATTTCCGGACGACTAAAAATAATATCAAAAAATCCGGATATTTTATCCCTGAATACCAACAACCCATAATGCTCTCTACCTTGTAATGTGTTGTCTACCTCTAAAGTGTTTCTGATTGGTCACTTTTATGAAAAGGTAGGGACGCAAAACAGACAGGAAATTAAGATATTTTTAACGAAATTTCGACAGTCTGGGTTTAGATAGGTACTAGCAAGTTGACACTTTTTACGCTTATTGAAAGCACATGTTCTTAAATTTTAATTTAATTTGAATCTTGAATTATTATCACGATTGTTCGTGATCGGTGTTCTGATATAATAGATTATTATCTGTAATAATCGCATTAATCGATATTATAGTATATTTTTGTTGTTGTCACGAGATATGTGATAATAAATTTATTTTACACGTGGTGTAAATTTTCTGCCGAATTTTTATTTTTGCAGAGCTGTTGAGACGCTGGCTTAATCTTCCCAGGATTCTACGATAATCCTCGTAAACCACCAGATTCCATGTGGAACGTCTTAGGACATCTTTGAGGTTGATTCACGAGGTTGGAACCGAACTTTGTATACAGGTAAGTACATTTAATTTTCTTAATAAATTGAATCTGATTTAAGAAAGTTGTACCCTGTATGCAAAAGTCGGTTCTCTTTGAAGAGCCTGGGTTGATTAGTGCGTTTGTATATATAACCATATGGTTATTTTTTTATATACTATAGTTTTTGTCTGAAGATTACATAATCTATATATCCAGGAATTTTATTTTTGATTACTTGCTGGTATTCTAGACCGTCTCACATTAATTTTTTTCAATTTCATTCTATTTTATTGTACTTGATATTGTTAATTTTGCATTTAAAATCTCATGTATGAATTATAAATTTTCAACTTTTATGCCCACTAGTTTTTTTGTGTAGCACAGTTACGAATTTTGTTACTGCAATTTTGATAATTTTTATTGTAGTATATAGTAACGGTCATAAGTTATTTTTTTTCTATTAGAATTTTTATATACTGCCCTTCAGACATAGTTACTCTACTGTTTGACTGTTTACAAAATTCCAATTCCTGGATAATTTTTTTGTACAACCATAAGTACAAAAAAGTCCCGAGGTTCAGTGCACAAATTGGCGTCCAACGTGGGGCCCGAAATTTGTGCACTGAACCTCGGGAATTATTAGCTTCTTCCCTAAAGATTCAGGGACATAGCTCCGGTTAGCTCTGGGCTCAAGGCGGGGATTGGATTTTACTGTTAAGCTAAATTTGGGCACCAGGTAATTTAAACGAGAAAAAAATATATGAAGTTGTGAATGCATGAATGTAAGAACAAACAAATTAAGTTAAGATAAAAGTATATATTACAAATTGTATTTACAAATAAATTTACGTTACATTGACAAAAACTCTACCGCCTGAAAGCGTTTAACAAAATTTTACAAAAAGAAGATTTTACTGGGCTGGGTTCACCAGTCTTCGGCCTACTTATGGATTTATCTCACCCACTAGCCTCTCCTAGATTAATCCGGAATTCCTGTACAGGTCCCTGTCTAGCTAGACTTGCTGGGGTTGCATGGATCGATGTGATTAAATCCCACGTAGCTAGGTTTCAGGTTTCAGGCTCCAAAGGTGGAAATAGGTACATGTAAAAGATTGTATGATTAGCCCAGTCCCAGAGTTGTACAAAAAAATTATCCAGGAACTGGAATTTTGTAAACAGTCAAACAGTAGAGTAACTATGTCTGAAGGACAGTACATAAAAATTCTAATAGAAAAAAAATAACTTATGACCGTTACTATATACTACAATAAAAATTACCAAAATTGCAGTAATAAAATTCGTAACTGTGCTACACAAAAAAACTAGTGAGCATAAAAGGTGAAAATTTATAATTTATACATGAGATTTTAAATGCAAAATTAACAATATCAAGTACAATGAAATAGAATGAAAATTAAAAAAATTAATGTGAGACGGTCTAGAATACCAGCAAGTAATCAAAAATAAAATTCCTGGATATATAGATTATGTTATATATTATACTTCAGACAAAAACTATAGTATATAAAAAAATAACCATATGGTTATATATACAAACGCACTAATCAACCCAGGCTCTTCAAAGAGAACCGACTTTTGCATACAGGGTACAACTTTCTTAAATCAGATTCAATTTATTAAGAAAATTAAATGTACTCACCCGTATACAAAGTTCGGTTCCAACCTCGTGAATCAACCTCAAAGATGTCCTAAGAGGTTCCACATGGAATCTGGTGGTTTACGGGGATTATCGTAGAATCCGGGAAAGATTAAGCCAGCGTCTCAACAACTCTGCAAAAATAAAAATTCGGCAGAAAATTTACACCACGTGTAAAATAAATTTATTATCACATATCTCGTGACAACAACAAAAATATACTATAATATCGATTAATGATTATTACAGATAATAATCTATTATATCAGAACACCGATCACGAACAATCGTGATAATAATTCAAGATTCAAATTAAATTAAAATTTAAGAACATGTGCTTTCAATAAGCGTAAAAATTGTCAACTTGCTAGTACCTATCTAAAACCAGACTGTCGAAATTTTGTTAAAAATGTCTTAATTTCCTGTCTGTTTTGCGTCCCTACCTTTTCATAAAAGTGACCAATCAGAAACACTTTAGAGGTAGACAACACATTACAAGGTAGAGAGCATTATGGGTTGCTAGTATTCAGGGATAAAATATCCGGATTTTTTGATATTATTTTTAGTCGTCCGGAAATATACTGCTTGTCCTATACAAGGGAACAAAATGATTAAAATTTTGTTACATATTCTATCTTTTTTGTTTCTTTGGCTAAATAAGAGAGGAAAATAAACTGCTTGTCAAAAGAAACGGGACAAGCAGTTTTTAGCAATCTTTTCAGATTGCTATGGTTCAAAAACGAGCCAACACATAACACTACACTGCACTCAACGCGCGTTTCGCCAACCAAGTTAGCATCATTTGGAGATGATTAAAACTAAGATTTAACTAAAACTAACTTAGTTTTAATCATCTCCAGATGATGCTAACTTGGTTGGCGAAACGCACGTCGAGTGCAGTATAGTGTTTTGGAGTTATGTGGAAAACTACGTCAGTGTTAGCCAACCAGTAGTACTTAACTTACCCACTGGATGTATGGAGTCATCATAAAGCAAGGGGTATACTTGAAAGACTTATATAATTTTATGAAATCAAGCTAGTAGCAAAAAGTAAATGGAATCTAGTTGCTTCAATAATTGGATTTTACTGCATCTATTAAAAACAAAAGAGTTGTCGTGTCAACTGCATACGAGTGTCAAACGTAATCATTGTGATTTACAGAATTGTTCTCAAAATAAAACTCACATAAATGTAACTTGAAACAATTTAAACTTTAATAACATGGATTTACAACCAAGAATTGGTTTAGTACAATGTTATTATGAATGCGGGAGAAATTACACTGCTGGATTACGAAGATTTCGTACGAAAATGGGTTTGAGAGTAGGGTCCTGTCAAATGAAAATGTACTGTATTTGATTAGCAAATTTGAACGATCAGGGTCTGTAACTGAGTTACCGAGATCAGGAAGATCAAGGATCAGTGATGTCCAAGTTGCAGAAGTTCTTCGGAAAAATCAAAACATAGCCAACACTAATCCGTTAGCAATCTGGAGTGTGAATTCGATATCAAAACTATTACAAATGCCATGCACCACGGTTTGGAAAATTTTACGCAAAATCCCAGGTATGATTTTTCTATACAAATATTGACTCAGATGGAAATGGAACCCGAATGGTTGTCTCGTATTTTATGGACAGATGAGGCCCATTTCTCTCTAAATGGTGGAGTCAATACTCAAAACTATCGAATATAGTCAACAGATAATCCACATGAAATTGTTCAGGAAGGTCTTCATGACAAGAAAGTCACCGCTTGATGCGGTTTCACATCTAATTTTATCATTGGACCATACTTTTTTGAGGAGATACAGAATGGAGAGGCCGTATCTGCAACTGTTATTGGTGAACAATACCTGCATATGTTACGAGATTATGCCATTCCACGGATACAAAACGAGCATGAAGGAATTGAAAACATGATTTTCCTGCAGGATGGAGCACCCCCACATATTTACCACGGACCAGTTAAAGAATTTTTAACTGATATTTTTCAAAATCGTGTTATAAGCAGACATTTTGTAAACTCATGGCCTCCTAGATCGTCTGATCTAGGAGGCTGGCTCTGGGGTTATTTAAAAAATTTGATGTTTACAACGCAACCAACAACACTGGAAGAATTAAAAGACTATTAGAGAGCAAATTGCTACAATTCAACCAGAAATGCTGAATAATGCTGTGTACAATTTGCAATTTGCTGAACGGTGATTATACAGCAGCAAAATGGACGACATATAGAACATTTGCGTTAACCATTGTTGGACATAAGAAATCCCATTGTTTAAGCAATCAAATTTGTTTCACATCCTGTTACTAACTTAATTTGTTAAAAACACATAATAAGCTGAAATATATCCCTTTATGATAACCTTGTACTACCATCATACAACGAAAACTGGACTTCCACTAATGATTTTCCAGTTACCCAAAATTGAAATACCCTAATTATGGAATCTTATAATCAATAAAATCACATCACTCTAATTGAAGGATGTTGACTGAACTAATGACAAATCCTTATTTGACTTAATCAAAACTACCGAGGTGGCGCAGTTCACTCTAGAACCAGCAAGCCTACTACAGTCTACGAACACATGGCTAACAACCATTATATTGATCATCCTTGACCTCAGAATTATTATCCTGGTTTATGTTCAGTTCTGGAAAATATGTCCAAGTCTACTCCGTTGGCTACCAGCCCGAAAGAGAAAACTACAAAAAGTCCACTTCGATAAAGAAGCAGCCCAATACCAGGGAAGTCCCTCGTCAGGAGACGAAGAAACCACTTCGGCGGGAGGAATTATATTAGTATCTCGCTGGCACTTTTTTATATTTATCTTATCCTTCGCTTTGTTTATTGTAACCAGTTACTATAAAAAGATACTGCATATTATATTAATATGAAATGCTGAGATTAGATAAAATTATAGTATAAATTGAATTAGAATTGTAGATAAAGCCAGATTCAAGTAATACATCCTTTAGTGAACATCAACGAATTGAGTTCTATTGTGTTCCAAAACGTTCCCAACCATTTCTTGTTTTTATTGTTTAAATTGATAACCGTTAATACTAAACAATTCTGATCAAAACATTGTAGATACTTTTTTACAAGGAATTTTAGTATTATATTACTTTGTTGATCACATTCAAGATGGCAGAGAAACAAGTGTCGACTTAATTTTTTCTTTCTTATAGTCACATTGATGTATCACACTTTATATTTTGGTTACATTGATATTTACATTTGTGCCAAAATTCTGAATTGTGAAATTAACAATTTAAACAAAAATAAAAATGTTATTGTTTTTTGGCGATTTTTCCAAAACTATCTGATGAAGGTTCAATTTGTTTTCAGATTATTGATCAGTGTAAATATCTGGGACTTTGTCCTAATTTAACCGCACGATCACGCTCTGTCTGTTTTCACCAATCTGTGCATTTCTCACAAGCTATTGAAGAAAATT
This sequence comes from Pogonocherus hispidulus, assembly GCA_963924545.1. NCBI lineage: Eukaryota > Metazoa > Arthropoda > Insecta > Coleoptera > Cerambycidae > Pogonocherus > Pogonocherus hispidulus. Next base: position 29,039,967 of record OZ004698.1, on the reverse strand, counting down.
TCTTTATATACCAAAATGTCTACAATGTCTACAACCTTTTAACATTGACTGTGTGACCTCCAACAAAGTGTACCTTAGAGTACCAGGTCGTCCACCACCACTGCCTGTGGACAGAAGGGTGTTTGGCTAGCTCAATGGAGATGGGGTGGTTCTATTAAAAGTTTTAATAATCTATATTAATATCGTTGTTCACGGGCGCCAGACAAATTTATTTCCACCGCCAAATACACCCAGTAAATAACTTGAATAAATGACCCCAAAAATTTGTCAAACAAGATCATAAATAAAAGACCAAAATTGTACTTTTAAAGACTATTTAATAAGTCTCTAATCACTATGTTTACAATTGGATTCGAACAAGACTGCAAAACATGTATGTTTGTGAAAGCAAGCTATAAAAGAATGATTTGTAAAATGCGATACAATTCGAAAACTAAGCACTGTCACCCACTAATAACTAAATAAAAGCAGATACGCAACCATCAATAACTATCACTAATGTTAATCCGCAAAAATTAAGGTTCAAAGCAAGGCATGCAAGTTAGCCTAGTAATACCGGAAGAATAGTAGCGTCGCATGAGCTCAGGCGCAATCGCTGTTGTCCGTCAACCAATCAAAAGAATTGAACCCGCATGTACCTTAATTTTCTATTGGTACAAATGATTAAATAGCCAATATCACCGTATCGTTGAGAGGCATTAGTATGATTGCCAACTATTAAGCGAGTAGCAATTATTTAAGAGGTAACACAACACTAATGCTTAATAGCGGTACGCTTAGTACCAAATTAGAAAAATACTACTATCTAAATAAGCAAGTAAATAATAAGCACTAAACTAAATAATAAGCAAACAGGCAGTTTGGTCAATTGGCCAAATAACAAACACAAAATAATAAGCAAATCAGGCAATTTGGTGAATTGGCAAAATAAATAAATAAGATAATAAGCAATCGCAAATATAAGCTTAAGCAATAAATATAAGCAATTGTGAATAAAAAAAAAAAAGATAGAATGGCAAGATAAGTTAGAACTTGCGTGTGTCCTGGAAGTGTGGGAGTGGTGGAATATTTCAAAGTCACCGGCAGCAAATTCTACGAAATGGCTTGCAGAAGAAATGTTTCTAGCTTAGTGGAGTCAAACGTCTGCCTGGAATTTCCAATTTCTTAGAAGTAGTAATCATCCAACCACAGGAAACTTCTATCTTCTTTCCCAATAAAGCAGGAAATTTTAGCCCCAAAATAAGAACCCTGTATGGAGTTAATAAAAAATTAGAAACTTGTATTAACTTACTACAGTAAAATAAAATAAGTTTTGTCCACTTATAATAATATATTTGCAACCTACCTAGCTAGTAATAATGGTAATATGGTTTTAAAATTGTAAAAAAAAAACCCGAAAAAAAAAATAAAAATAACCTTTGATACAGGTAACCAAGTTATCCATGAGCTTACCTATAACCATTTGACTTAAATGAAATAAGCAATAAAGCTTCACTTAAAATTTTATCTAATTAGTTGAATATTATCTGCTTTTATATAATAAACGACTATAATACACTATATAATAGCTAAATTAGAGGGTAATCGGTTTAAAGATTTGACCAAAACTATTTCTAATCGAACACGGAAAAATAATCGATCGTGCAACGTCGCAAACTAGCACATGGTTAAATCCATAGACTTAATAAGAGGAGACCTCACGGTTCATTCATAAATAACCTTTTGTTTTGTATCAATCATTGGCAATGTGTATGACAAAGAATACCGAGAGAAAGAACGGCAAAATTCCGACTCCGTGCAACGTTGCAAAAGTTTTGGGAGAACTTGCTTCCGACGCCAAAGGCGTACTGTTTTTGGAAGGGTTGGGTATGATAAAAAAACATCAAAAAAGGAATTTTAAGAAAATCAGTACTATACATTGCAACAGCAAAAGCTTGTGAGATTAGAAATTAAATTAGTATCGGAGTTTTAATGTAGGGAATATGAATTGAAACTTGAACACTTTAAATTCTGAATTAAGTAAAGGTGGTACACCTACTACATTACAAAAACTTATATATACAGTAATTACAGTAGTGTAAAAAAGTATTTTTCAGTTTTTCAAAGATACCCAAACTCTGTATACAGGGTTCAATTACATTTAAAAGTGAAATATAATTTAAAATAAGAAAGATGTACATGGTGTTAGTTTTTAATTCAACTTTTTGTTTCAAGTTATTTGACTTACTGTTTTCAAAATAACTCTTTAAAAGCCTGATAATGGTGATTTTCTCTTAGATTAGTATAAAGGATACCTTTAAAAATTACCTTGGTTACGCAACTGATTTTAATTTTTGTGTGCAAACGTTGCATGTTGGCTTCACACTTACCAAACATTATAGGTTTTTTAATTTGTTATGCAGCAAAGTGCTGAATGATGCCTTAGCTTCTTGCTTGGATTCTTGTTTTGATCGTATTTAAGTATGTGTGTAGGTAACTCCAAAAACTAACACATCAGCCATATTTTAAAAAATAACAAAAGCAATTCCATAATATAATATAGTATATATATACTATATTCCGTAAAATGATAAGGAAGCCAGCCAGCACGCCCCTGAAAATCCGTAAATATGGCGTGACAAATATAGCGACCGAATAACCAAACAAAACTTGGCAAAATTTACCTGTGGAAAGACAGTTTTGAATATAAAGAATTCATTTTTCCATACACTTGACACTGACGCACCATTTTCTGAAGAATAGTAATAAAATCCTTACGAAAAACACTGAAAAATTCACAAAAGCAAAATTCCGACTGCCAGCAACACCGCACAAAAGAAATACTATAAAATACTACTATTCACGTGCATCAATGGACATGCGGATTGGAGTAGGGAGCAATGATGCCTGTTCATTCCATTTTTGCGTTATGAAGTTAGTTTTTATCGCAACGTTTTTAACAAAATATGATTTATCTACTTAACTAGGAAACGGGAAAATATTTTGATGTAATATTTTAACCTTAACCCATAATCATGGTAGTTTAAATGTGAAAATATAAATTACACAATTGATAGTTTGGCAACAGTTTTTCGTACAATCATAAAGTAGACCTTGCAGTTGACCAGATAAAGAGTAAACAAGGGGATCTCTGATTGCTTTAAAATGTAAACAATTACATCTCCCTTGTCTTATAAATCTATGGTTAAATCTAAAGTTATCAAAGTCGCAAAAAAATCGGATTTTATAGGCAAATGTTAGAATTAAATAACTTATATAGTTAATCAATGACTTACCCTTAGTCGAAGGGGTTCTTGATTAACTACACACAGCACTGCGGCTTCCTTCAAAGGTTGCATAGACACCGATGGTGCGAATATAGACCTTATGTCATCTGTGAATAGGAACTAGTTTAGCATCTCTTACTCTCGATGCAGATAGATCTTTTTAAATAATTTGAAAGGATTTCAAACAAGAACTTACCAAATTTGACTGTGAAACTGTGTGATGCGTTGCACTAGGCATAAACTTATACGGCGTGGTGTGAGAAATAATCCTTTAAAAAAAGTTGTTAATTTAGGTTTACACCACTCACTAACTTTATGAATATCCAATGTAACCCAATTCCCCAAATCAACAATATATAGTTTGAATAGAAATAATCCTCTTACGAGATGACTTTAAAAATCAAAATTCTTTCCAAACGCTCACACGCCGTGATGTTCAGTAAGCACACGAAAATCAAAGTGGCCGGAAGTTCTAGCAGCTGAATCTTATCAAAAAAACTACCCTTTCTCCTTATTGGTCGAAGACTAGCCAATCAGAAACAAATGAACCGAATATAAAATTTATAATCAACAAAATTTAGTTGGTAATTATTCTAAACACACTATAGATCAACATAAGCACAATATTATATATACACATATATATACATATAGATGACTTAGTTGTGAAAATTATGTAAATTTGAAGGATTTACCGCACGCGAAATTATCGGCACAATCTGGCAACAGTGTACCGCGCAGAATCTTAGGACGATTCTACGAGTATAGACTACCGGAAATCGCGACTGGCAGGTTGGCAAAATGGAGAAATATAATCAGAGTAATAAATAAAGGGGAGACCGCATTCCCTATTTCAAAGCATAATGTAAACATGTAACCTCAACCTACTGGATGTTGATAAACAAACAATACATAATGAACACACGATGGTCCCTGATCGTATCAGCGTAGTGGCGTATCAAGCTATATCACGGAAATGCTTACAATATACATAATTATATACAAAAGTTAAGTTCAAAAACACAGTTTAAGAACACATAAAACACTCGGCTTCACCAATTTTTGATTTCAAAATAATGGCGTTACTTGCTATATTAGGTTAATACCAGGCAATGTTGCCACTTCCGGCGCTTAATATCGCTAGAAATTTCAATAATGTATTGATGGATATGGAGAGCCTATAATTATAACAGAAGTCACAAAAAAATAGTGGGTAGCCTTAAACATATTACAATGTAACTAATTTGTAAATTGATTGAGGTCAAGAATGTGGTAGATCTTTACATGTTAATCAATGAAAATGATGACGGCTGTACCTAGCTATAAAAATAAAAAAGTAACTTCGGCATCAATGTCAAGGACGTTGCAGGGACCGATGTTTGTAAATACATTTACCTCAAGGCTTCACTTTAGAATGTAAATAACGGTCTCCCCTTTATTTATTACTCTGATGAAATATAAATCAGCTGACAGCTGAACCACCTGTAAGGTAAACAATAACCTATTTCGATAAATAATTATGGATAATTAAGTGGTGACTCTCAGAAGCTTAAGTACATCAAGGTAGGTAATACTTATGAGTACCTAGTATATTGTAAAGTAGAGGATATGCTCAGCAAATCTAGAAATTTTTGTTTACATAATATAAAGTTTTACGTATTTAATCATTTTATTTTTGTTTCAGGAAATATATCTGCCAGGAGATAAATTTCTCAATTTACGGAAAATGCTATTGCCAATCCCATACTACAATGACAGTTTATTACCTACTTTAACCACCATAGTGCATAGTTAGACCATAGGGAAGTTACTCCACTCACTAGGGGATGATTTAACTAGTCTCCACTTTTAAAATCTGGTAAATGAACAACCCACCAACTTAACCGAGCCGGAAATACGAAAAAGGTAGAAAATTCAAACGATAGCTTAATTATTTAATTTTAAAGTTGACTTTCTGTTTTAGAGTGAAATGTACGAGAATTTTCCTAAGATTACTGTTCTTCCCTGTTACTAATCCACAGAGGGTAGTATTACCATGAATTCAGAAAGTGTGTTTAATATATTCTACCTGTAATTTAGTAAATAAAGTGATATTTAAATATTAAATGTTTTAAATTATTTTGAGAGGTAAAGTTATTTGTAAATATCCAGTGACAAAATAAAACGTTATAAAAAAATCCGTAACAACTGAAGAATTTAATAAGAAGTGCAACTGAATATAATCGAGATTTTAATGATATCAATTTCTCTGATAACACTCCAAATTTATCCTGCAAACAAAAGTTAGATTATAAAAAAAAATAGATTTTAATTTGGAACCCGTAAAATTATCAAAACTAATTGTTCACAGGTAAAACGGATAACCCTAGTTTAGCAGCGAATCCATTTTCAAATACCTCTACAACACCATCAAGGCCAGTTTTCTACCCAGCAGTGTCCAAACCATCGATTAATGAAATCAAACAGAAGTCATTTATACCGTTTACTCCTCCTGGCGCAGCATTTAGTTCTGGATCAGTTGGCATAAATCAAACTTCTTATAGTTTAAATTCCCAATTTTCTACAAGTAGCACTATGATTCAAGAATCTGGAAATATACCATCATCTCAAGATCCATGGATGCCAGTTGGTAGGAATAGTGCCCCTAATACTAACTCTCCATGGGTGCAAAACAACGAATCACCAAATCCTTTTTTATCTTAATTGTAAGTTTTTAATATCCCTTTTGGGCATTAAATCCGCTTTAAATGGCCTCAATGCTTATGGTTTTAAATAAATACTAGGAGTATCTTGAAAAAGAGAGCCGCACAGAAAACTATTGCTAATATGCAGTAGTGTGTAATATTTGTATAATTCTTATGATTCGTCATGTAGTTTCGTTGTACAAAATTAGGTATTATGTGGAATAATATGTAATGTACATCTTCCTCCCTTACAATCTTCTGAAGAGATTGTTTTTTGAGAAAAGTAGAGGTGAATCTAGTAGAATGTACAGGGAGATTCACCATATTTTGACCCCCTCCCCTGTTAACTTTTTTGTTACAGAATTATAAAAAAAATGTAAAATATAAAAGTTGCACGATTTTTTATTCGAGTTTAAACAATACGTTTTCGCAAATGATAGTGGAAAAACAAATAAACTTCAAATTTTGTTAATTTAAATGGAACACCCTGTATATTTTTGCATATTTGGATAGAACATTGTCTCACGAATACAGTAATATAGATATTGGATGTAACTTTCATAATAACAGACATATGAGCAAAAAAAGTGCACAGTTTCAAATGTGGTCTGTATCAGCGGCGTAATAAATCTATATATATATATATATATATATATATATATATATATATATATATATATATATATATATATATATATATATATACGTATTCAGCGACAAAAACGAGGCCCGATATAACTAACAGGCCACCCGAGGCCCACCTGAAGGAATAATTTTTATACTATATATTTTGATGTTTTGTAATCTCCTAATAACATTTAATAATAACCCTTCTTGAGGGGTAAGATATTTCCAAAATTAAGACATACAAGTTTTCAACGTACATCCGAGTCCCTTTATAATATTTACCTAACATGTGAGGCCCACTGTTTATAAATGATATTTTCAGTGTATATACGAGTCCCTGCGACGTTGCCTAATATTTTCTCGCAAAAAAACATAACCACGTGCATTTTGAGGTTATTCCCAACTTATCTAGGTAGGTATTATTTCTTTTTATTTCTAGTAAGTGTGCGGTGAAGATTTTACGTAAAAATGAGTAATCGTTGAAAACATATGTTGAAAATAACTTTCAGTCTTAAGGGTCCATTCTCTGTAGATTTGACAGGCATGAATGGAGGGTCGGATCGAGAGGATGGGTGGCCGATGGGTGGAGACTTATACATATATTCCAACTATCGAATTATTAAGATTTCGTAGGTGCACGTAAAGCCCAAGTAAAAAGGCACATGGAAATAAAGTTAGCTCTCATTGCAAGGGTACCGGATTTGTCTTATAATTGCAACAAAATTTCTTTTTAATGTTATAAATTATAAGATCTAAAGATAAACTAGATCCCTATAATAGCAAATTTTTGTTTAATACATGTATTTTAGAGAAAATAATTTTTGAAAATACGCTATTTTAGTACAAGATTGTTTGCCTGGAATTTTAAAAATAAAAAGAAATACCAAAAATTACTACTATAGGGACTTAGATTAAAGTCTTATCTTTCAATACTTTTTTACTAAAAGTCGCTATCTTTTATAGTTTTTTTTATAATTAGACACGAGACCAACGCCGATTTAGGGCTTATTTCGACCTAGTGAATGGACTCTTAATCCAAGTAAGTTTTTTCTGTACAGTTTCTCTGAATGTAATTTAAAATATTATTTCAATATTTACAAGAGCAATTATAGTAATTCATATTTTCGTTGAGTTACAGAGATAAAGGTTCGTACCTGCAATTTGAAAATGGGGTAAAACTATTTGTTTATTCATTTTGTTTATTTAGTTTCGCATCCAACAGACACAATAAGTAAAGAGGATACTAGAAGCGGATGGTTCTTTATGAAACATCGTGAAAATAATTGTTTTAAAATAAACAGATCTCATTTACATGTTTCATGAAATATATAGAAAACACTCTATGTACTAGTATTTCGGTTTATTAGGCCTTTCTAAATAGAATAAATGTCTTTTACTAAATATTTCCAAGCGCATCTTTGTCTTTTTGCGAGTACTTACCTACCCCGATTATTGACCCTAACATCTGGTAAAGCCCAAATTTTTAGTACCTGTATTTGGACTGGTACCGAAAGAAATTTGAGCGGCTTTCTCAATTTTTTAAATTTGCTTAACGATAATATTCAGTTTACAATGGAAAAGGAGGAAAACAATAATCAATTAAATTATTTGGATATGACAATAAGAAAGGTAGAAAATAAATTAAAATTCTCGGTTTATAGAAAACCAAGAACTTCCGACGCATTTATTATCCGATCAGCAAATTTGCAGCAGTTCTGGCAAATAAAAAAGTCGGTTTTCCATAGTTTAATACTTAGGCTTTTAATGTTCCCGCTAGAAAAAAACAGAGTTTGAAAAAGAATTAAGTATAATCAAGCAAATTGCAAGAAACAACTGATATAAAGAACAACTAATAGATAACATGATAAAAAACAAAAGGAAGAACATTCGTCGGGAGTTTTACAATATTCGGGAAAGAGAAGCGACCTATCGTTATATTAATTACGTCCCAGGTTATAGTGAAAAAATAGCTCATAGATTAGAACGAAACGGATGTAAAACGATTGGAGTCAACAAGCGTAACATTGGGAGGATTTTGTTAAACAACAAAGAAACGGTCAATAAATTAAAACAATCGGGAGTATATCAAATTAACTTCGTGGATTGTAATGCCGTGTAGGTGGGTCAAACCGGTAGAAGTATTGAAACTAGAGTAAAAGAATATAAAAAAATCCATACTAAATAACGTAAATAATTCAGGATTTTCGACGCATTGTATAGAAAACAATCATTTTATAGATCTGAAAAATGTAAAGGTACTGCATCGTGAAAAGAAAGGAAAGCGTTTAAATCTGTTAGAGCAATTAGAAATTAAACAATCTTTAATTAGAAATCCTTGTACTACGAATGATCAAATAGATTTTACATTTTCGCCCTTCTTAGAAAATATACTAAAAACTCGGGCTTTACCAAATGTTAGGATCAATCGGTGTAGGTACTCGTAAACAGTAATGCGCGTAGGTTTTACTAATGCGCTTGGAAAAATTTAGTAATAGACATTATTTACTCTATTGAAAAAGGAATAAAAAGCAGAAATACTAGTATACAGGGTGCTTCAAATTCGATGCAATACATGAGGATCTCAGAAACGTTAAGAGATACGAAGTCGGTTAAATGGAGGCAAAGTTGCGTACTCAGGGGGGCAACATAATGGTGAAAAGAGATCAAGGCTAACGCGATTAGTTTTCGAAATATTTTGAAAAAACCGAAAATTTCGATTTTCGTTTTTGTTTTTTTTGCGGGCCTATTTGATGAGGTATTCAAAAATAAAGAGCACTTTTCTATAGCAACTTTTTGCCCTTTATCGAATGGTGTTGGCAAATTTTCCGCAAAACGTTTCGTTTCCCGGAAACCAACATCAATTTAATTTTTTTACATACGGACCTGGAATTTTTTTTCAGTTTTTTGGAATCATTTTTGTAACTTGATAGAATTCCACCATAAAAGGAACCAGATTTAAACGTTTTGTCTAAGAAAAATCCATCATTAGTATTTTTCCTTCGACTTTTGTTAATTCTAGATATTGAATAATATTTTTGATAATATTAAAACAACGAATTCACGAATAAACTTTGATGTAATTGAATAAACAATGAATAAAACAACAAAATATGTTAAAACTATAAAAACCCTAAAGCAGAGGTTGAAAAAATGATGTTCGTCCCCATAAGAAATAATCTAATGGGGATAAATCAGGAGCTCTTGCTGGCCATTCTATAGCACCATGATTTCTGATCTGTTTGAAAATGTTTCATTTAAGTAGTTGCGCACAATTCCTGAATTATGAGGAAATATAAATAAAATTAAAAAATTCTAGTTTGCTGAAAGCCATTTTTATGTACCGATAGTGCTTGCCACAACATTGAAATGTGTTTGTCATAGAAAACGTTTGCCTAGATAAAACTAAATCTATAAGAGGACCACGGGAAATTATTAATGAAGGATTTTTCTTAGACAAAACGTTTAAATATGGTTCCTTTTATGGTGGCATTCTATCAAGTTACAAAAATGCTTCCAAAAAATAGAAAAATTGAAAAAAAATTTTAGGTCCGTATTTAAAAAATTAAGTTGATGTTGGTTTCCGGGAAACGAAACGTTTTGCAGAAAATTTGCTAATACCATTCGATAAAGGGCAAAAAGTTGCTATAGAAAAGTGCTCTTTATTTTTGAATACCTCATCAAATAGACCCGCAAAAAAACAAAAACGAATATCGAAATTTTCGGTTTTTTCAAAATATTTCGAAAACTAATCAAGTTAGCCTTGATCTCTTTTCACCATTATGTTGCCCCCCTGAATACGCAACTTTGCCTCCATATAACCGACTTCGTATCTCTTACCGTTTCCGAGATCCCCATGTATTGCATCGAATTTGAAGCACCCTGTATTGAGTGTTTTCTATATATTTCCTGAAACATCTAAATGACATCTGTGTTATTTTCAAAACAATTATTAGACACAATAAGGCCCAATTACAGGACACATACATCCATTAATAATTTAATAAAACAAAAATTTATAGCAACAAAGTACGACATTATAGAAGGCGCAAGTACAAAACAATACAATAAAATACAATTGATTAGAACATACAAAGGTGTTGAAATAATTCACTAAGAACATCAAATGTAAAGCAATATTATTTTAAAATAAACTATTATAAAACAACTATAGATGAATTGCTTTAATTTGTTTTTCACTACAAACATATCAATGCTGTCCCTCAGCAGTTCACAGGAAGTGGCCATTTGTTGAATAGGAGATGCAACAAGGATATTAGTTCGTGCTAATGGAATGTTAAAAAAGCTATGGTGACATGCAGGTAATGGAGGAACTTTAAAACTTATTAATGTGAGGATTTCTGGGCAGTCCACTATATTGTTTAAAATTTTATGTAAAAATAATATTCGATGCGTACCTCTACGACTTGCTAATTTAATAAGATCAAAACGATCAAAAAGGGCTCCTTGAGAAAAATTCTGGGAGATACATGCCATCAAGTATATTGAGGCCGATAATAGTAATAGTAATAGTAATAATAATAATAATAATAATAATAAAGCACCAGCGGCCGACCCCGAGAATCGAGGCCAGGAAATCGACTGGATTAAGAAAGAAATCGACTGGACAAGAAATAATAATAATAATAATAAATGGTTATTTGGTTATTTATATTCTTACAACCAACCATCAAACTCCGAATAATGTATTATTATTATTATATATTATATTAAAAATAGGATAACTATTTTTAACATCCTATAAATATTCTAATTTTTACAAATTTTTCTTATACTTCATTTATTGAGATAATAAGAATAATTAAAATCTTGAAAACGCGTGAAAAAGACGCCTGGTCTATGCATTCATAAATCAACGCACTGTTGCCATGTTTAAGGGACTCGGAATTAACAATCACTTTGTAAATTTAAGGTATATATGGGGGCCTCGCATTGTCAACAGCAAATTATATACAGAACTATTGAAGCGACCCCTACGTACTATTTGGATGAACTAAAAACCGTATAAGAGGTGATATGCACATCACTTGTGAGTCCATAGAAAAACATTGACAGTGGGGTTTAGGGGTGGCAGGGGAAGTAAAATAACTTCATATACATGGAGTTTATATATATATATATATATATATATATATATATATATATATCTTTATACTGAGTACATGCGAGGCCCATAAATGCATGTACAACATACTAAACGAGACCCGTTTTGGACAAGCGAGGCCCGCATGCGGGCCTCGCATTGAAACTCCATGTATATGAAGTTATTTTACTTCTCCTGCCACCCCTAAACCCCACTGTCAATGTTTTTCTATGGACTCACAAGTGATGTGCATATCGCCTCTTATACGGTTTTTAGTTCATCCAAATAGTACGTAGGGGTCGCTTCAATAGTTCTGTATATAATTTGCTGTTGACAATGCGAGGCCCCTAATATACCTTAAATTTACAAAGTGATTGTTAATTCCGAGTCCCTTAAACGGTGCGTTTATGTATGAATACATAGACCAGACGTCTTTTTCACGCGTTTTCAAGATTTTAATTATTCTTATTATCTCAATAAATGAAGTATAAGAAAAATTTGTAAAAATTAGAATATTTATAGGATGTTAAAAATAGTTATCCTACTTTTAATATATATAATAATAATAATACTAATAATAATAATAATAATACGATATTATTCGGAGTTTGATGGTTGTAAGAATATAAATAACCATTTATTATTATTATTATTATTTTTTTGTTGAAATCCAGTCGACCGGTTTCCTGGCTCCGATTCGCGGGGTCGGCCGCTGGTGCTTATCAGTAGCTGGTGCTTTATTGTTATTATTATTATTATTATTACTATTACTATTACTATTACTATTATCGGCCTCATATTACTTGATGGAATGTATCTTCCCAGAAACATTTCTCAAGGAGCCCTTCTTGATCGTTTTGATCTTATTAAATTAGCAAGTCGTAGAGCTACGCATCGAATATTTTTATATAAAATTTTAAACAATATAGTGGAATGCCCAGAAATCCTCACATTAATAAGTTTTAAAATTCCTCGATTACCTGCACGACACCATAGGTTTTTTAACATTCCATAAGCACGAACTAATATCCTTGTTGCATGTCCTATACAACAAATGGTCTCTTCCTGTGAACTGCTGAGGGACAGCATTGATATGTTTGTTTGTAGTGAAAAACCAATTAAAGCCATTCATCTATTGTTGTTTTATAATAGTTTATTTTAAAATAATATTGCTTTACTTTACTGTTTTAATGTAGTTGTTTTATTATAGTTTATTTTAAAATATTGCTTTACATTTGGTGTTTTTAATGAATTATTTCAACACCTTTGTATGTTCTAATCAATTGTATTTTATTGTATTGTTTTATACTTGCGCCTTCTATAATGTCATACTTTGTTGCTATAAATTTCTGTTTCATTAAATTATTAGTGTATGTATCTGTCCTGTAATTGGGCCTTATTGTGTCTAATAATTGTTTTGAAAAAACACAGATCTCATTTAGATGTTTCAGGAAATATATAGAAAACACTCTATATACTAATATTTCGGCTTACTATTCCTTTCTCAATAGAGTAAAATGTCTATTACTAAATATTTCCAAGCGCATTTTTGTTATTTATCTGTTACGAGTACCTACCCCGATTGATCCTAACATCTGGTAAAGCCCGAGTTTTTAGTACCTTTTCTAAGAAGGGCGAAAGTATAAAATCTATCTGATCATTCGTAGTACAAGGATTTATAATTAAAGATTTTTTAATTTCTAATTGCTCTAACAGATCTAAGCGCTTTCCTTTCTTTTCACGATGCAGTACCTTTACATTTTTCAGATCTATAAAATGATTGTTTTCTATACAATGCGTCGAAAATCCTATATTATTTACGTTATTTAGTATGGATTTTTTATGTTCTTTTACTCTAGTTTCAAAACTTCTACTGATTTGACCCACATACACGGCATTACAATCCACGCAGTTAATTTGGTATACTCCCGATTGTTTTAATTTATTTACCCTTTCTTTGTTGTTTATCAAAATCCTCCCAATATTACGCTTGTTGACTCTAATCATTTTACACCCGTTTCGTTCTAATCTGTGAGCTATTTTTTCACTATAACCTGGGACGTAACTAATATAACTATAGGTCGCTTCTCTTTCCCGAATATTGTAAAACTCTCGACGAATTAATTTCTTCCTTTTGTTTTTTATCATGTTATGTATTAGTTGTTCTTTATATCCGTTGTTTCTTGCAATTTGCTTAATTATACCTAATTCTTTTTCAAAATCTGTTTTTTCTAGCGGAAACATTAAAAGCCTATGGATTAAACTATGGAAAACCGATGAATCATTTTGAAAACTCACTGTTCAATAGTGGTAATAATTTAAAATCACATGTTCATTTCTGGGCTCGCTATGTAGAGACATTTTTTGTATTTGGATTTGTACTGAAAGAAATTTGAGCGGCTTTCTCAATTTTTTAAATTCGCTTAACGATAATATTCAGTTTACAATGGAAAAGTAGGAAAACATTCAATTAAACTATTTGGATATAACAATAAGAAAGGTAGAAAGTAAATTAAAATTCTCGGTTTATAGAAAACCAACAACTTCCGACGCAATTATACCAGCAAGTTTGCAGCAGTCCGGGCAAATAAAAAAGTCGGGTTTCCATAGTTTCATCCATAGGCTTTTAATGTTCCCGCTAGAAAAAAAAAACAGATTTTGAAAAAGAATTAGGTATAATCAAGCAAATTGCAAGAAACAACGGATATAAAGAACAACTAATAGATAACATGATAAAAAACAAAAGGAAGAAATTAATTCGTCGGGAGTTTTACAATATTCGGGAAAGACAAGCGACCTATAGTTATATTAATTACGTCCCAGGTTATAGTGAAAAATAGCTTACAGATTAGAACGAAACGGGTGTAAAACGATTGGAGTCAACAAGCGTATAGACCAGGCAAAACTTATTTTTTCAATGAAGTTTAAGGGGACATTTATTTTCCAATGGCAATCGATAGGTTTTATGTTCAGGAACAAATATATAAAAATCCCAAAAAATCCATCTTGAAAAAACATGGACGACCGTTAAAATTTAAAAAAAATGAGATATCTTCTTATCCCTTGGAGCAATTTTGACATTTTTTTTTATTTTTACAGGATTTTAAGCTTAAAACATTAGAAAAAAATGATATTTTAATTTAGATATAACCAAGAATATAAATTTCCTAACAAAAAAAAACGAAAAAGGAACCGATTTTTTTAAAAATTTTTTGACTTCCTACATTTAACTTTTTAATATCACTTACTAACTTTACATTTTAGTTAACTACAAAAACTCAGTCATTTAAAAGATCCTCGTACATATACATTTTTTTTGGCAGCCATTTCCACATTAATTTACAGTCACGATATACAGACAGAAGATAGAATCGTCGTGCGAAGTGGGCGTTACGTCATTTAGAGAGGATTTTTCGTTACGCATACGCATTTTGTGGGGATACGCATTTTGTGCGTTTTTTTTTCGTCTGTAACGTGAATATTTTTACAGTTACAAAAAAAATCTCAAACAAAAGATGTTTGTTATGGTTCGTTTTATAACTTAAAAATATAAAATGTCTCAATTTCGTGAAGCAGAGCTGTTAAACACTTTATTCTTACTGTGAAATTTGTTCCTCTAAGGTTTTCGCCACGAATTTCGGGAGAACTGTACAATATAGAGTAAAATTGTACATACACTATTTTGTAGAGCACAAAATATACTACAAGAAAGACTATGGAAGGGTATTATATGCACAAATATAAACACAACACAAGCTTTAAAAATGTGGGGTTTTCTTAATACATTCAAAATTTTATTCTTTTTTTTTCTTAACCAGTTTAATTTATTTACTTTTTATATATCAATACCTAATGCTTGCATAAAATCAAACAATCTCCAAGTAAAAAGTTTCCTTATCTAACCAAAACCTTACGTTTAAAGGATTGGAAAGTGAAGACCATATACAGGGTGTCCACCTAGTGCGCGTAAGTCCAATATCTGGGTTAATAAAAGAGATAACTTAATTTTTTTTTCTACAGGGTTGTCTAATATCCCGAGATGCACAAAATGAAAATATATTTACATATTCAGGGTGTTCAGTTTTTCCTGGACAGGTACCAACTTCGTTTTTCTAAATGGAAATATATATTTTTTATTGCTTTTTCGAACTAAACCCTTGATTTTAGTAGGACTTTCATCAGCCTTCCCTATACCTAACTTAAACTGTTTTTGAAATATTGACGGGTGAATATTGACATTTTTGCAACTTTGACACCCTGTAAAATCTAAACGGTTTGAGATAAAGCAAAACGGTTTGCACATTCCTATCTTAACTTTTCATAAGCTATCGTTTGGTACTAATTTCAAATTTATACAGGAATAAAAAATTTTCAAAATTTTCAGAAAATTTTAAATTTTTGGATAATTCTGAAATTAGTACCAAACGATAGCTTATGAAAAGTTAAGATAGGAATGTGCAAACCGTTTTGCTTGATCTCAAACCGTTTAGATTTTACAGGGTGTCAAAGTTGCAAAAATGTCAATATTCACCCGTCAATATTTCAAAAACAGTTTAAGTTAGGTATAGGGAAAGCTGATGAAAGTCCTACTAAAATCAAGGGTTTAGTTCGAAAAAGCAATAAAAAATATATATTTCCATTTAGAAAAACGAAGTTGGTACCTGTCCAGGAAAAACTGAACACCCTGAATATGTAAATATATTTTCATTTTGTGCAGCTCGGGATATTAGACAACCCTGTAGAAAAAAAAATTAAGTTATCTCTTTTATTAACCCAGATATTGGACTTACGCGCACTAGGTGGACACCCTGTATATCAAACATGCCAAAATGATGGCATACCCAAATTTTAAAAAATATTTACATATACTAGTTTATTATTGCCCATAGCATTCCGACTTTTATATTTAAAATACCTCAAAATCTTAAATTTACCAATATTTAATTTTAAATAATTTAAGTTCACCAATT
This sequence comes from Pogonocherus hispidulus, assembly GCA_963924545.1. Lineage (NCBI taxonomy): Eukaryota > Metazoa > Arthropoda > Insecta > Coleoptera > Cerambycidae > Pogonocherus > Pogonocherus hispidulus. The sequence continues at coordinate 29,023,319 of OZ004698.1, read as the reverse complement.
TATTTATTTATTAATATTTTCCTGGATTGTTACACGGTTCTTGACGGTATTTACAAAACACGCAATTTAAAGTATACAATATACATAAAAATACAACACATAATTAGAAATTATGATGATCCAATTCCAGTCTTTTAAACTTAAGGTTTTGGTTAGATAAGGATACTTTTTACTTGGAGATTGCTTGATTTTATGCAAGCATTAGGTATTGGTATATAAAAAGTAAATAAATTAAACTGGTTAAGAAAAAAAAAGAATAAAATTTTGACTGCATTAATAAAAACCTACATTTTTAAACCTTGTGTTGTATTTATTTTTGTGCATATAATACCTTTATCCGGGGCTAGGAAATTTCCCATCCATTGCTGTATTTGGATCCTGAAAATATAAAAAGAAAATATTTGCTATTAATGTAATCACCATTGGAAACTACCTTAAAATATGTTGGTTCAGTCACATATCGTTCAGTGCACCTTTCGTTGGGGGAAGAACGTTCAAATCAAAAGATTTTTCGAGCGTCCGTTTAGCTATACCAATGTTGTAAAGCCTATAATGTCGTTCTTCTATAATGTCTCGGGATCCGTCTAATCCGTACATAAAGGAGACAAATTTATAACCAACGTTTAGTAGTTCATCTAGATCCGCATTCTTATCACTGAAGACTAACAGTTTGTCTTACATGAATGTATACTTCTTAAACACCTTAAAAATAACGCGAGAGGCCATGTTTTTTTAAATGCTGACTTTAGCTCACTTCCGATTTTTTGGGATTTTTAGATTTGCATTTTATGATAAGAGAGTTATCGTTTTCAACAAAAAAAATAATGTCCGCAAAAACTTCACACTTAACGTACCTATATTTCCTTAAAATTTGCCTGGTCTAGTAATATTGCGAGCATTTTGTTAAACAACAAAGAAACGGTTAATAAATTAAAACAATCGGGAGTATACCAAATTAACTGCGTGGATTGTAATGCCCTGTATGTGGGATAGATTTTACATTTTAGCCCTTCTTAGAAAAGGTACCTACTACAAACTTGGGTTTTACCAGATGTTAGGATCAATCGAGGTAGGTACTCATAACAGATAAATAACAAAAATGCGCTTTGAAATATTTAGTAATAGACATTTTACTCTATTGAGAAAGGAATAGTAAGCCGGAATATTAGAATATAGAGTGTTTTCTATATATTTCCTGAAACATCTAAATGAGATCTATGTTTTTTTTAAACAATTATTTTCACGAACTTTATAAAGAACCATCCGCTTCTAGTATCCACTTTACTTATTGTGTATGTTGGATGCGAAACTAAATAAACAAAATGAATAAACAAATAGTTTTACCCCATTTTCAAATTGCAGGTACGATTCTTTATCTCTGTAACTCAACGAAAATAAGAATTACTATAGTTGCTCGTGTAAACATTGAAATAATATTTTAAATTACATTCAGAAAAACTGTACAGAAAAAACTTGGATTAAGACTGAAAGCTATTTTCAACATATGTTTTGAACGATTACTCATTTTTACGTAAAATCCCGCGCACATACTAGAAATAAAAAGAAATAATACATACCTAGATAAGTTAGGAAGAACCTCAAAATGCACGTGGTTATGTTTTTTTGCGAGAAAATATTAGGCAACGTCGTAGGGACTCGTATATACACTGAAAATGTCATTTATAAACAGTGGGCCTCACATGTTAGTTAAATATTATAAAGGGACTCAGATGTACGTTGAAAACTTGTATGTTTTAATTTTGGAAATATCTTACCCCTCAAGAAGGGTTATTATTAAATGTTATTAGGAGATTACAAAACATCAAAATATATAGTATAAAAATTGTTCCTTCAGGTGGGCCTCGGGTGGCCTGTTTGTTATATCGGGCCTCGTTTTTGTAGTTGAATACGTATATATATATATATATATATATATATATATATATATATATATATATATATATATATATAGTCGTATATTATGACACAAAACTAATCAAAAACACATAGGTATAAGCCTATCCCAACTAGCACAATTAGTCGTTGGAACGTAACCGTTACCATTGTAAGAACTTTTAAGTGTTTAGTTACAAGCTACTGGCACGTAATAGCAACGCTACTTTTACGTTTTTGAGACCAAAATGGGGAACAATTATTTAGTAATTACGACGTTCCGCGAACGTTTTTGGAACAATCACGGCGACGTTCCAGCGGAGTTGTGATTACGTGGAGTCAACATTGTTGGGTAGTAGACACGACTTTCACGGGACTTCGCTCCCACAATTTTAATAACATGGTCATTGTGCTTGCTTTGTCTTGCACATGATTTTGTTATATTTCTATATCATTCTTTTATGATCCTTGTCCATTATTTCCCGAAGTGAAACAAAATTAATTACTATAATATGGATTCCAATCTTTGACATGTATATGAGTAGTAGAGGTTAAATGTACGGAAAATAAACATTTTAGCAGTGACTCCCATGAGAAAATCTAAACGAATGTAAGTTTACTGTCAAACATAGTGATGATAGATCCAAATAAACAAGGCGCCGCTTATATTTAGGTTTTTTAAATAAAATTTTGTCTAATACCATAAAATAAAATAATATAATTTTTTAATACCTTTTGCAATTTGAATGTGAATTGTTAATTGGTAATAATTAATGCTGAAATTGTAAGAAACATCTTGTAAAATCGTTATTACGTGAAGGTTCATCATTTTGTAAAAATAGCGTCGTAATGTTTTATGGAATATTCTGCATAAAAATGGTGGATTTCGGGAAATCTAACTTTAAAGTATTTTCCACTAAAAAATAAGACTTCAAACTAATTGTTACTAGACAACAGTGACGGTAATCACACGGGAATTATATAAATCTAACTTTATAGTAATTATTTACTTCAAAGTGGCTTTTGCCTGTTCAAAAGTCAACTTTTTACTATACAGTTCTATGGGGAACTTCTGCCATGCCTTCCTTGTCTTGTGGTTTGTGTTTGGGCTGGAAAATTGTTGGGAATGTTGGGTTATGTGCTATCATAAAATCATAACAGCGTAAATATATTTGGTGAACGTGTTCGTTATGATGTTCGTATCGACTTTAAAAATCGTTAAAATTGTAATTTTTGGGTCATTACTTTAATATCAGATAGGTATGGATTTCCCATTTTTCATTGAGAACTACTCTTGGCGTTTCCAGTAAAGTTCTAGTATCAGCCGGTAAATTTATGTCATGGGATTTTAAGCAGATGGTTAAGTAAGTTATAAGTAAACTCTATGAGAGTAATACTAGGTTCTCAGTTGCTCAGAAAGTGATATTTGTGAGGTTACATAATTTACTTCTTCATTGTCAGAAATATCATCTTCGGGTACGTACCCCTCATAGCAATGCCTGTCAAAACGACTGGCATCTAAATCATCAATTAATTCCTCGTCCTCCACTTTGTGTCTTGATTGAAAGCATGCTGCATTCAAGGGTGTGGAATGTCTATAACATTTTGTTCCTTTGTAAAGAAACATTTTTGTAAAACAACGGCACACTGAGCAATTATTATAAGAAAACCACAAGTAGGTACTGCCTGCACAGTGCACGCCCTAAAAAACGCGAACTGCAGGGAACGTAGTGGTAAAATTTAGTTCATGGTGGACTATAAAGGGTGATACCCACTTTAGCCATCTTTGATAGAGTTTACATGTCGTGGTAGCTAAAACGTTATTAGCACAAATACATACTACTTTCAAGTTTTACAACTTTGGGGGAGAGAAACAAGTTTCCAGAATGTCGCGGAAACCAGCATAGATACTTGAAATAGTGCCTGTTACCTTTAAGTTTTAAAAACTTCAATGTTGCCGCTCAAGTAAATAAGACCTCGCCGATACTAAAAGAGCTACTTATTAGTGACCAAACTATAAAGTAGCTACTAAAGGTAGAAAATACGTAATTAGAACTGACATATTTACCCAATAAAGTTGTTTATTCATAAAAGTTAGTATTTTTGGTCACAGTTCTGTAATAATTACCTATTCGAGGTTCCTGTATCGGAGACAACTACTTGTGTGCTAATTGGGATAAGCGAGAAATCTAATTCAAATTATGACAAAATGGCGCTAACGTCAAAACGCATATGTAGTGTTTTGTTTCTTGTTCGACGCATGTATTGCAATTAATATTTGTAAATCGTGTTACCATTGACGATTTCCAGCGCCCCTGGCGTCTGGAGTCACGAAATTTTGAGCGCGCAAAACGTCTCATTGAAGATTCCTATGCATGATTAAACTTTACATATTTGAGGTAGTTCACTCACTTTTTATAACTGCATTTTGAGTGGCATTAATATTTAGCATTAACTTAGATTTTATTCACAAAAGACACGACAAAGTCACTGTCACTGAACTTTGGGCATTAATGTGAATCTGAATGAATTAAATTAGATGTTGCAAACTCAAGAAACACTCCCATGTCCATAAAGGTTGCCAACAAACTAGTTGCGTTACAGGTTGCCTATTTTCGCCTTTTTAGCATTTCTTGTGTTAACTAGTCTTGTGAACGACTAATATCCAAATTGTGTGATCATGGTATACGAGGTCTCGCGTTAAATTGGGTTATTACTTTTCTTGAGGGCAGAAAACAATTTGTTAGCTTAAATTGCAAACGTCGAGGTGGTCTGGATGATTGTATCTCGAATAGCATTTCTTCAACAGTGGGAGTCCCACAGGGTTCAGTTTTGGGACCAGTATTATTTCTATTGTATGTAAATGACATTGACATTCTGTCATCTACAACTCATTTTACCATGTATGCCGATGATACATCTTTGATAACTTCGAGTAACTCGGATCAAATATTAGAACTTAACTGTGACACTTTGTTGAATAACTTGAGTGATTGGTTTTCTCATAACTCATTGTACTTTAACGTTGAAAAAACTCATGTTATGAGGTTTCACACTAGTCAAAAAATTTGTAATACATTAAACCTGCATATTAATGGTACTGCTCTGCATAATAATAGTGAGAGTGTAAAATTTTTGGGTCTAAATTTGGATAAAAACCTGAATTGGAAGTATTATTGTGAAACTATAATATGAAAGTTGGCGTCGGTGACTTATTTGTTCCGAAATATGCGAGCAGTTCTTTACACGGATCAACTTCTTTGTTTATATCATGCTCAAGTTGAGTGTCGACTAAGGTATGGTGTTTGTCTCTGGGGTAACAGTACTTTTTCGTCTCATGTTTTTGTCGCACAGAAGCGTGTTCTAAGGTACATTGCTGGCATCCCTAGTACTCACACATGTAAGAATATTTTTAGACAGTATAAAATCCTTACTTTGCCTTGCATATACATTTTTGAGATGTGTTTGTATGTTTACAAAAATCAAAATAAATTTATTTTAAATAAAGATCATCATAAAATCAATTCAAGACAGGGCACATGATTTCCATGTGCCTTTTGCAAGGTTAAAATTGAGCTGCATTTCTCCTCATTATAGGGGGCCTAGAATGTTTAATCATTTGCCTGATGATATAAAGCGTGTATCAAGTGAACGTTTGTTTAAAATTAAATTGAAACAATATTTAGTAGATAAATGTTACTATTCTGTGTTTGATTATTATTTTTCTGTTTCTGTGACTTAGTTTGTAAGTTTGTAATTTGACTATTCCTATACATTATTGTCTAAAAGGAAAATAAATAATTATTATTATTAACTTTATTTGTTGACACGTAGGACAGGGATTAAGGAAGTAGAGATGGGATTAAGGAAGTCTCTACTTCCTTAGAAGTAGAGATTTTGAAACAATTGAATTTTAGTACGTCATATCATCGTCATTCTGAGCATGCGCAATACCAAAAAAAATACTTTTGGCACTGCGTCTCCTCAGAATAACTTGCTACAACCAAGCATGATACAACTACACTGATATGCTCATAGTTAGACCAAATTTCGTTTGTTCTGCGCATGACGTCATTCGTGAGGGAAAAATGGCGAAAATTCAAATACCTTACAGTCAGTGATATAATTATTTTCGTGTTTGTCAATTGTATTCCCGTATTATTATAATTGTGAGGCCCGAGCGTTATCAAGTTGTTATTTTTATATTATAGGTTGGTATTTATTTATATTAGTGCTTCTTATTATCTCTTCAAATTGTAAAATTTAGGTTAGAATTATATTCGGTGGTAGGTAGGTACACAGAATGCGGTTTGAATTAAAATAAGAAAGATTGATATTTAATCAACTATTATTTTAGTTTTCCTGTATGAATAGTGTATTACAATTCCATAATCAACGTTTATTTTATTTTTTATCTTTGTTTACAAGTATTTCATATAATTTTTCCTCATAACTGACGTCACGCTCATTCGTTAGACCACGCCCCCATGCGCATTGGCATATCAGTGTAGTTGTATCATGCAACCAAGGAATTAATATATAAATTCCTTGGCTACAACGCGAAATACTAAAAATTAAGTATTTGAAAATATAATATGAAATAATATGAACTGGTGTTATTTTTTAGTGAAAACGAAAGATACGTGCGGGACGGTAAGTTTGCGGTTGTGTTCAATTAATAGTTTTACTTTTCAGTGACATTTAAAAAGCTTTTTGTGTAATTTAAAGAGACATTCGGTTAGGTGTGTTCTATGTTTGTAGTTTGAAATAATTTTTGGTGGTGTTTAGTGTTTAAAGTAACTGTTTATTTGGTTACAGTGTCTGTGTGTGATATTTAAAATATATATACCAATCAAGAAAAGTAGATATGCTTAGAACATATTTCTTGTCGGGAGAAAGTGCAAGGGTTCCAAAAATACGGAATGAAGAAGAAAATCCTAACAGACAAAAGCCAAATAAAAAATATTTGTAAGATTAGTTCAACATTTGAGATACTATGGAAGCTTTAAACCTCACTATGATAATGTCGGACGAAAACAAACAAGGGAAATGGAGGTTAGCTGTAGCATATGAAATATCACACATGACTGCATCAGGTATTTGATGGTACAGGACAGGTTATTGAAGGTACATAGATTGCATCCCTTTCACATCCAAAAGGTACAGACATTGAATCCAGAAGATTTTCTGAGACGTGTCGAGTTTTGCCAGTGGTATAGGACAAAATGTAATGAAGAACATTTTTCAAAATGTGTTTTATGGACTGATGAGGTGGGATTTACCAGAGTGGGCATATTCAATATCCATATAATGCCTATGTTTGGTGTGATGAAAACCCTCACACAACTAATTTTCCAGAAATATTTGGGCCCGAATTGTAAATTGTACATTGGTTGGACTTTACAGAATGGCTGAAAGACTGAATGGTGAAAGGTACTTAGCTGTTCTAAGGAACAAGCTGGATGATCTATTTAAAGATATACCTTTAAAGGTAAGAATAAATGTATGACGGAGCTCCACCCCACAGTGCACGGATTGTTACAGAATGACTCAATAAACATTGAGAAAATAAATGGATTTGTCGTTCCATGCCAGTAGCTTGGCCGCTGAGATTCCCAGATTTAAATCCATGTTATTTTTATTTGTAGAGCCACACGAAAAGATTGGTGTACTCAATTACAAGCAAGAGTGGTAAACACAGCCATCTACGTAAGGGAGAACTTGGATCTAGAAAACATAAGACAATCTATGATACGACGAGTTGACACATGTTTAGCTAATAATGGAGGACATTTACAGCACCTGCTATGAAGTAAGAAAGATGTTAATTAGGCAATTAAGAGTTCGAGGTTATTTTATTCGTTTTTATTGTTAGAACAAATATTTTATTGTCTGTTATACTTAAAGAAAATATATTTTTATTGGTTATTATTGAATGGTACATTTTGTTATACATAATTGGAAATTATTTGTAGATACTTTTTGTTTTGGAAAATAAAAAAAAATATTTTGTTTATGTGGGAAACTTACATCCTGTATAAACAAAAAGTCAATATTTAAACGAACCATATCTACAACCCAATAATATAGCATCTGAATTTTTAAACTGAACAACAAAACATTGCAATTTCTTAGATGTGAATGATTAGTTTATTAATTTATCTGAAAAACCTTGTAGCTATTATTACTGTCCACTAAAAACAATGACAAATATCTAGTTATAGGATAATGTATAATGGATAATAGGATAATGATTGTATGTATATTATATTATTTTTCTTTGTTAGTTATTACGAGTATTTCTGTATTTTATGTTTTTCTGTTTTATGTGTGATTTGATTTTTTCTTTTCTTACACTTGCATGTGTACTGTTATTTTTCTGTTGTAGCCTTATCCTGTTACTGGGTATATTGCCCGTTGGGTATTGTAGTAAATAAAATTAAAAAAATAAAATAATATAAATAATTAATAGATAATTTTCCCTCATTAAGATCTGTTATTCAGTATATAACAATTGCAAAATTTGATTTTTAATAAAACACCTTGCCTTATTACCACTACAAAGTAACAAGCAGAATATATATAGTAAGGGTATAGTTAGGCAAGGCTTGAGGGATTTTAATTCTATAGCATAATCTTAATAGTAATATAACTAATATACATGGTGAATTAGATATAATTTTTTTTAAATGACTTATAAAAGTGGTTGAAAGTAATTTTTTTATAGAATGTCATGTATATTGTTCCTGATTTATTTTTTGTATGATTATTGTAAATTCCATATTCCAATAATCCTCAATATTCCATATACCGGGTTTCCCATTTCATTTGACTAATGGCAATTAACATGGGCTATTACATTTCATTCAATTTTATATTCCCAGGGCACACTATGAGAAATATTGCTAACGGAATCGATAGTACTGACTGTCAAATACTTCTGATTACCAAAATTCTAAAGCGAAATGCTTGTTTAATTAAGATATCAATAAAAATTCGCTTTAAGTTAATAGGTGTAGTTTACATAACTGTTTTAAGAGACATTATTAAACGTCATCCGGTGGATTAGTTGGTTGAGCGGCAGTGTTTCAAACTGAACCGCAAAATTTTTCCGTTAGCAATATTTCTCATAGTGTGCCCTGGGAATATAAAATTCAATGAAATGTAATAACCCATGTTAATTGCCATTAGTCAAATGAAATGGGAAATCCGGTATAGTACTACACATAATTCGGGCATGTCATATTCGTTGGTTAAAAAAATATTAGCATGCCATAAGACGCAAAGCTCAAGATGGTGCACAGGGAGTAGAATTTGGTGAAATATTATTATTAATACATACCCGGAAAGACCCCCATTTTTTTATCGTAATCACTTTGACTGAAGAATCAAAATTCTCATGAATAGATATTTGTAATCAATGAAACAATAATTTTTGGGCTTTGTGTTCAGAGGGAAGTTGGATCACCGACCTTGATCATGATTATAATAGGTTTAACTATCTTGGGCTAACCTCATTAAGTGACTGAAGAACCCTAATACAAACTTATAGAATCATCTCAAACACATTTTCATTCTCCACTCCTATCAACTCTTTCAAGAACTCCTTGGATTCCTCCTCCTCCAGTGCTAGACATAATTAATGATTAGTTTTTGTTGGACTAGTGAGTTTTTATTCTTACACATATTTGTTTTATATTGTGTTTATGGATTTATGAAACCTGTTGCTTAACAGTAGCTTAGTCTTGAAATTGTCACTTTATGTTATTATTTAAGTTCTCTCTGATTATAAGACATGGAGACTGTTGATTCACATTTCTGTAATGTAACTGTTTATGTAGGTAATTAGAAATATGTGTTAATTTCTTATTTTCGGCTTAATAGGTTTTTACTTCTGCCCTTGTCTGTATTAAATAATAATTATTAAGGGTGATACAAATTTTATGTTGAAATTGCTAAATTTTAAACCACTAAAAGTTGATATTTGAACACCCTCTATATTTTTCAAATTATGCAGAATTTTATTCTCTATCAATCCATATATCATAACATGGTTTTGTATTGATGGTTTTATTACAACCAACAAATGTCAACTTTCAACAATGAACAATTCAATAATCTTTCAACTTTTTGGTGGCTGAAATTGTTAGCAGCACTACAAAACAAACAACTAAATTGTTGTGAGTTATTTATTATTACCGTTTACCAAGAAAAGGAAGCTGGACAACTTAAGACCTCCCTCCTTACTTGGTGAAATAATTCCATTTGCGGAGGAAGCAAAGTATCTGGGTGTAGTACTGGATATGTCGCTTAATTGGAACTCCCATCTGGAAAAAATGATCCATAAGGCACGACTGTCCTTATGGACTTGTCGAAGAATTTGTGGGAAATCTTGGGGCACTGGACCCAAACAAATATATTGGCTGTATGTGACGGTTATACGACCCATGATCGCATACGGCTCCATAGTTTGGCAGTCCAATCCAAAGGACTACAACAAAGGACCAAAATCAAACTCTCTTGTTTACAGAGACAAGCCTGCCTGGCCATAACTGGAGCAATTAGCTCCACACCGTCAGCAGCTCTGGAAATCCTACTGGACCTACTTCCTCTTCATATATATTTGGAGAGAGAGGCCAGATAGGCAACATACAGACTAAAGCAGGCAGCTTGTAACATGCCGCAGTCTGACACCATGGAGCGCAATAGGCTGCTGGATGACATGGAAAGTCAC